>NXGZ01000002.1:600000-866277 GCA_002893665.1 Metschnikowia orientalis | reverse complement strand
AAAGACAAAGGGGAAGAAAAAAAGAAAAAAAAAAAAAAAAAAAAAAAAAAAAAAAAAAAAAAAAAAAAATGAAAGAGGTGTGAAACAGGGCAAATGAAAAAAAGAAAAAAAAAAAAAGGTGAAGACCAAGGCTGGACCCAGCCGCAGTAATGAATGTCGCACATGTGATGATCATCAATGATTAAATGCCATTGACCTGCTAGTACCCAACCCACATTCAACCTGCTAGTTCTCAACAACCACTGCCCAACAATAATTGTGACCCCACCTCTGGAGTGTGTATTTTTCAATTTGTATTGTGGCTGGGTTCGCACCACGAAAGATGATAATGTCTGGCAAACTCCGTCGTCATTGTGATGAAAATCTCCTCTTTGTTGAAAGAAAATACTGGCTCAAGCGGAATTTTGACAGAGCCAACCTCAAATAATGAAGCCCACCGGTATGTGGTCACCCGAAGTTATTCTGGCCACTAGCTTAATTTATAGACGAAAGATCCTTTGTTCGGTGGCTGCGTCTTTTTCGTGGGTCGCAGGACGTAATGACACACATACCGTATCCCCGCGTCGAACGGTCACCTAATGTAAAAGGCACCAGACATGTTCAAGTTTGATATCGACGAATACATCAACCCGCATATATGGCCAAACCAGGTCAGTAAGGCACCAAAGTACTTGAGAAGATTTTTGGGAGGCAGTGAGCCCAGAGCCGTGCCGGATTATCTTCTCTGGCTAGATATCTTAGTGGCTTCCTTCTGCGGGATCGCTGTGATCGAGGCTGTTTTCAAGTCTCATACGGTTTTCACGAGTCACAATGCCCCGCTCATAATTGCTTCGTATGGTGCTTCGGCAATTCTTTGCTTTAATGTGTCGAATTCACCTCTTGCACAGCCTAGGAACCTAGTCGTGGGTCAGTTCGTGTCTTCTTTGATTGGCGTGTGCATACAGAAATTGTTTCTGTTATCAGTCTATGGTAGTGACAATTATTGGGCTGCCGGTGCTTTGAGCGTGGCGGCACTGTCTGTGGCCATGTCCATTCTCAACTGCGTCCATCCACCGGGTGGTGCTTCAGCGCTCTTACCTAGCGTGGATGAAGGCATCAGACATTTGAGCTGGTGGTATCTTCCTATTCAATTGGTGTCATCCCTTCTCATGCTAGGTGTTTCTTGTATATTTGGAGCCATCTCCAGGGGGTATCCCTCTTATTGGTGGACACCGAAGCCCATACTATCGTCTCACATTAATAATGCACCTTCGGCTCTTCCCACGCTGGGAGCTTCTACCGTGACATCACTTGATCTTGCCCAACCATTTGTTCATGGCAGTGATGCTCATAAAGTGGAAATTACGGAGTACTCTATCAACATACCGAACGGTATTGTTCTCACTGACAATGATAAAGACTGGTTAGAAAGCTTCCAGATGCGCTTGCGAGACAATCCCGCCTCTCCCACATAAGCTGAAAGTCAAGTCTAGAGAGTCTTTGTTAGAATTGCAATCCTGGCTGCAATACAATTCTAGGAGCGTGAGGGGGACGTCCTCAGGACAGTTTGAGACCATGGTGTTTCCAGACATTGCAGATATCCCCAGGTTAGTACATATTTACTACCTGGGCCATTCAGAAAAAATTTATGCAAAAGACGGAACAATGAGCTTGGGGAGGCTTGCATTTTCCGAGTCTGATTCGAATATGATTCGATTCTCAGTAAACTTTAGCTTGGAGCTTGTCAGACAGGCATTTTACCTCAAAGATACTTTGAGTCATAGGCTGTTACGACACAAGTTTGCACTCCTATTGAGGGATTCGGGCTCCAAAAACAAAAAAGAAACAAGAAGTGTAACTGATCATGAAAGCATTCAACAAAAAATACGGTATACCATTACACAAGGTAGATAAAAGCTATGATTCATTTTTCTGATTTAGCCCTTAAGTAACAAGTAAATTCTTTTCAAGCTGAATTTGACTCGTGTATTGGCCGTATGTGATGCATATTAATATCAAGACAAGAAAAGGTTATATGCTACAGACTTCATTTGACTGCTATGGAGCTGCCGGAAAGCGCTTTTCATTCAGATTTCAAATCGTTATTAAATTGCCAGTGTCATTCCTGATTTGGGGCCAAAACTTTCTTCTTCGAAACAATTTTCATACCACAATAAAGGTTCTTTCGTCAATTAAACTTTTTCAAAATTCTGTTAGGAATAAATCTCAGGTAATGAAGAGACTATACTTAATTACCCAGAGTCCTAACTGAATGCAGGCTGACACACGATAGTGCGTCACCCAACACATTTTAGAGATACGAGATGTGTGACCAACCCATCTTGGAAATACGAGATGTGTAATCCTACACAGCTCAGATCTGACGCAGCAACGTGCAGCATCTGAAACGACCGTGCGTCCCGAGATAACACACGCTAACCCCGGTCTAAACTATATAAGGATGTAGAATCCGCCCGACTGAAGATAGTTCACCAGGAATTCTTCGAGTCATACCTTTAGTACTAAGAATACACAGTTAGATATACTTTATCTATCACTATCCTAAGCGGTTCTACAAATATCCTAACAAATTCAAGCTTCGTTCCTCATGGCCCAATGGTCAAGGCGTCTGGCTACGAAAGTAACCACTTCTGTTGGAACCAGAAGATTCCAGGTTCGACTCCTGGTGGGGAAGCTTATTTTTTAATGTCTATTTTGTTCTTTGCTTTTTATGCAGGCTTCTATGCAAGATCCTTATTTTGAGGAATTATGCATTCGATCTACGCGCATCGCTTAAGTCGTTTCTTGTAATTAGAGTGTATTTAACCGAGTTTTTAAATGACCTCCTCGAGAAATTTTCCCACTTTGGTGTAGCCATATTTACCCTCAAAGTTACCGTCAATGGCGGTTTGAGCACCGGAATCAGTCAAATAATCCAAACTCTCAATGTAGAATAAAGCATCGTGGATGCCTCCTTCTTCGACGTGAACCTCTAATTTCCCATCTCCCTCTTTAGTGATCAAGTTGATGAACTTTTCGATACCATGACGGAGGTTTTCACGTTCACCATAAATGTAGATACACCGTCCGGTTCCATTCATTGCATGCACATTGGCCCAGCTCGCAGAATAATCGTCGTCAGTGAAGTGCACGAAGGGAGAGACATCTTCCTTCTTCAGACCCTCTATGTACCAATCACCCATCTTGCCATCAATAGCACCCAAGTCGCCGGTTGTGTCGATGTTGGGGTCAATGATAGCATCGGTGTAAGGTTCGAGCCAAGGAGAAACGTAGACCATATTTTCAGGCTGAGGCAAAGGAGAGAAGTCCCAATCGAACTCAGTGTACTTTGAGAAGTGCTTGCGAGCCTCGTCTGGATAAGCAATGAACCTTGCTACAGCGGATGCCAAGTTTGTTCCGCAAGAATCGCCCACCAAGATGATATTGTCATAGCCTTGATCGACCAAAGCGCGGTATGCATGTACCGCCTCATTGATTTGAGTGGGGTAGGCTTTGTAGTGACATGTCAAAGAGTAGTCGAGAATGGCAATAGACAACTCGCTTCTTTTCGGTTCTGGAACAGCGTAATAAAGGGCCATTATGCCCACAAACTGGGCAGCAAACACATTGAGACAATATCCACCTCCGTGGAGAAACAACACCACACTTTTTTTGGAAGCACCAGGGGTTTCGGAGCGGTTGATCCAGAAGGTCCGTTCATCAATTTTCTCGCCATACGAAGAAAGACCTTTGGCCAAGGAGGAATTTCTGTATTTGTCAAAAAGAGAAGTCACCGGAGCATACATTACATGTGCAACGTCATCTCGAGTGAAATTGTTGGCAAGATGGCTTTCGACAGACAAGTGAATATTCTTATAGAGGGAATTCTGAAACTCCTTGTTGGTGTTTTGATAAATAGTACCCACGGTATAGTATTTAATAATGGATGTGATGATGGTTATAGGTGCCGTCAAAATCCTTCCAAGAAACCTCAAGGAAATCATGGTGGTCTTGAGAAAAGAAAACCAGGAATTGCGCGGTGGAACATATGATCTCTCCATGCGTTCTGCGTATGACATTCTTCAATGTTTTGACGCCCTGCAACCTTGGCCGAACGCGCGCAAAATACTGTGCTGGGAGAAACTCTTGCATGTAATCGAACCTATTTACAACCTGTACCCACTCGAGCTTGGCGCGCTGGCAGACTTCTTGATTTTACCCAGCGCGTCACGTAGCTGTCCTTTCTTGTCGATAACGGTCAAGTTCTTGGCTCTGTTAAGAGTGTCGACCACCTCGCTCACCTTTTGTCTCTTGTGATCACCGCCATCGGTTTTCCTTTCCTTGTCTCTTTGCTCTTTGACATCTCTCAACTCATTGAAGTGCTTGGACTTGGCCCTCTTTTTGGACCGCCTCAATCTTTGTTTGTCTTCTCGGCTCAATTCGTCCTTTGAATAGGACAATCCCGATTTCAATTGCACCTGCGATGTTCCCCGTGCGCCATCTGCCTTAGGCTTGTCATCTCCGATTTTGTAGATTTCCTGGGGTGCCAATTTAGACTCGTCAGAAATATGTAATGGTTGAGCATCCTCCAAAGAAATGGAAGCAGGCGCGTCAGAAACTTTGACTTCGATGCTTTTGAACTCGCTCGGCTTGGGAATGAAATGTGCCAGACATAAGGAGTCGAGTTTATAGTTGAGCTTTGTGAATAAGTCTGTGATTTCGTTGTGCGCTGCCTCCACTTCCTCACTGATTTTGTCCTCTGGCTGAACCCCATGGTACTCATCCTCGTACAATTCAGCCAACGACTTGGTGCTTTTTTCCTCCGAAACCTCGGTTTTTTGCTTTCTCACAAATTTGCCCACATCTGTAATAAGTCTCTTTGGTAAGTCATCAAACTCATCGGCCTTGATTCTGCGCCTGATGAGATCCTCTATAGTCTCTGTAACCTCGTCGGTGATGACAGGGACGGGCTTGGAGGTCCGATCAAATTCTAAAGTGGGAGCGACGTCGTCTGTTAAAAGAGAATCTGCGGGCCTGTCGCCAGACTTGACTTCTCCCTTCATGGTCCATTTCTTCTCCGCAATGAGCTCCGCCTCGAGACCGGCAATCTCAGCCTGGAGTTTTTGTTGCTGTTTCTCGAACGTGGATAATGCTTCAGGGGCCTCCTCGTCATTTTTTTCCGTTTCGTCATCAAAAAGATCTAGCATAGCGCCATCTACCGCATTTTCATACTCATTCTCATCTAGCTCAGAATCTGGATTTTCCTCGTCATGTTCGCCTTGCTGTTGCACTGCGGTGGCTCCACCAAGCTTTTGTTTTCCCGGCTTGTCGAAGAACTCATCGTAATATTCCATTTCTTCTTGCTCGTCGTCGTCATTTTCATCGTTGCTCAAGTCGGCAAAAAGATCAACGTCGTCTTCATCTTCATCCTCATTGGCATCCTCCTCGAGCGCGAGAATTTGTTTGTTGAACTGGTCAATATCAAAAAACTGATCGTTAAGACCGAATGCGTCTTTTTTTGGTTCTGTTTCTTCGTCATCGGAGGGCACTTTGGTTTCCTCGGACTCGGCATCAGATACACCACTTTCTTCCGAGGCACTTGCATTTTCTTCGCCATTCTCGGGAGAGAGGGCCGGCTGAACTTCCATTTCTGGTTCTTCCGTCAGGAAATATTCCTCGTCGTCGCTGGAGCCCACCTCTGATTCTGCAGCCTGCTCGTCGGCGTCTTTCTCAGAGTTCGAATCGCTAGCATTGTCGCCTATATCACTTTCTTCGTCAACGGCACTGTATGATTCTTTGAGCTTTGGAAGAAGATCGAAATGAAAAGCCTCTCCTACACCCTGGAGAATGATTTGGGCTTGGCCGAAGACTTGAGTGGAATCTAAGCCATCTGTGTATATTTGATCGAGCACGGAGTGGTCCTTTGCGATTGGGTCCAAAAGGGCCTTGGTGATGCTGTTTAACTTCTCAACACTATCATCGTTTTTTGAGAGCTTGAAAACCGAGGCTGGATCGTCAAGTAAGTTTTCGATTAAATCCATGACTTGTTCGCTAGGGAAGCTTGTGAGAATTTGGCGAGAAAAAACCTGTGGTAACTGATGAGCATCGCATGTAGGCAGGAAGCTGAGAATAGCTCAGTTGAGAATCGGCTGCAGCCCACTATTACTGATAGAATCGCTGATAAGACAAGCTTGAGACTGCTGGACCAAGTCTCTAGGCATAAGCATATCCCGTTAGTGCTAACCGAACGTTAACATCGCGATGAAGCACGGTTTGGCAAGCTTACTCAAAAGCCCGACCAGGCTCAGCGCAACAACATACCAGACGGCGCCAATTATGACGGGCGTTAGACCCAGCGAGCCCGCTCATCGAGAATTTCTAAGGTGGAAGTCGGGCACATCTTCTCGCAGATGGGTCGCCAGACAAGCGGACGATCACCACACTAAAAAGTCGAAAGTACAGGGCTTTCGGTCCCGAGCGGCTTACAAATTACTCGAGCTCGACCAGAAATTCAATCTTATCAACAGGAAAACCCGAAACGTTGTTGATTTGGGGTTTGCCCCCGGTGCTTGGACCCAGGTGGTCCTCGCCAAGTTTGCATCGCTAGGAATCAAGTCTCACAAGGTCATTGGCGTGGATTTAATCAAATGCTCGCCTCCTGAGGGCTCCTTCTTCATACAGGGAGACATTTTCTCCAAAACCACACACCAACAGATCACTTCATTTTTTGGAGAAGAGAAAACCGATTTGGTTATGAGCGATATGATGGCCAACACCAGCGGCATAAAGGACAACGATCATTACGCCAGTATGGAACTCTGCGACGGAGTCTTGGTATTAGCATGCAATGTATTGAAGAAAAATGGTAATTTGGTGGTCAAGTTCTACACTGGAAAAGAAGACGCTCTTCTACAAGAAAGGCTATCGCACATCTTTCATAAGGTGTTTCGAGCCAAGCCTGAAGCTTGCCGCGCAGAGCTGCGGGAAATGTACTTCGTGGCGCTCAACAAGAAGAAAGAGGATGTCGATGTGAACGAAGTATTTGGGAATTCTTGATTCCCATGGTATAAGTGTATCTGGATAAATGTCTGCAAATATCCGTAACGTGCGTATAGGAGCGCAGTACCCGCACAGTGAGCACATCTCCAAAAGCTGCATGGAGAGTTTATCACCCTGCGCTAGTAATACCTTGCAATAGACTTCACTGATATTCGGCTAAATTGGAGGACCTCATACCCTGGCCAATGTCTCGGACATATGCTCATCATCGCCTTCTTTCCAACCCATTGCGCTGGCTTCGTGGGGTAAAGAAACGTCACATGAATCATCTCTATTTAAACACCTACTATAACGCTGAAACAGCATGCTCCAATCCCTTTCTCAGAGCTTTGGACTCCACCCGCTTAGATGTATCTAAGCACAAATTTCCGATAGGAAACATGGTGCAAATGACGGTGCAAAAAACGAGAAATGAGAGCAGCCCAGATGGCTACAAGTTAAGCCCTGTGCTCGAAAAACCAAAAAACGGCCAAAATCCAGCGAGCTATGTCATCAACAATGGCCCCTACATCAAGTATTTACAGTTGAAGCATTTTGTTCCGGTTCCCTCCAAAATACGTCATCGCAGCTCGAAAATCATCTCCCAGATCTCGGTTTCAGATTCACTTAGCGACGACATTCAAAGACTTTATACCGAGTTCATGGAGCCGAAAATCCATGCTTTGAAACCGACACAGCAAGCAAATGAAGCGGGCATTCTTCTTGCGCCTTTGGATAGCGAGAGCCGCACCTCCGGCGAATTGGCTTGGTCTGCAAGCACACCTATCCTATACACTCACTTAGTGGAGAGCGAAACTTTCGTGAAATACTACGACCATCCTGATTTATCCTCTATAATAATTAAGTCGGCCGGATTTAACTTGGCCTAGAAATACATAAACATTGAAAAGAACATGGACACAAAGAAAGCAACCCAGCCTTGCTCAATTCCAATAATTCCCTCGGACTTTTTCGATCCCGAGGAAGAAGTGTTCATTGTCACACTAGACATGGATTGAACCTCTGCATTACTTGAGATCCATCCTTTGACAGTGCTTGCACTCAAGGAGGAAGAAAGCTCCAAGTCGTCCAGCATGAAAACGGAAATGGTTCCGTCTGTACCGAATACCACACCACCTTTCATGGTGGAGCTCTTGTCTCTTGTGAAATAAGCACCAGCTTGAATTCCGTAATTGATGTCACCGGTCCCCTGGTAATCGTGGACGGTAGAGTAAAGATGAGTTGTCTCAGTGGAGTTCATGACTTCGAAGATATCAAGCTCACCACATCCGGAGTTCCAGCAAGAGCAGTTTGCGTTTTCCGAATACTGAGAGGTTCTTGGGATTTTGGCATTCAAGAACCAGATGGCTGGCATATCGTAGTAGTATTCTGACTCAACTGTTGCTTCAGGCATCTTGAACTCGAACAAAAACATTTTAGTGACACCAGAAAACCCGTGGTAAGCTGGGATGCCGTCTCTGTAGACACCACAAGCCCCACTGGAGCTGGACTTCGGGCATGTAACGTTGGAGAAGATGGTGTACTCTTCATTGGAGTTGATCAAGTTGTCTGCTTCCAATATCGTTGACTCTTCAGCGGAAGAAGTTCCGTTTTCCCCTGCATAAGTCAAGGCCTTTCCCAAGCACGGGGAATCGTCACCAGCGTTGGTCAAGAAGGTCACATTGTCAGAAGTCTGGTCGCTGGCACTGTAGTAAGACTTTCTGTCCCAAGTACCGCTGGACAGATCATCGCTGAAGTATGCACCAAACAGCTCCAAAGTCAACGGACCACGGAAATGCACCGAGAGCTCCTCGTCTAACGGAGCATTGGTACCGTCGAAAACGGTGAAGTCGTCGTCTCGCGTACAAGTGCACTTCTTTGAATCGACGTTCAGGAACGACTTGACATCGTAGTAGTAGCCAGTGAAGCCGAAGTTCTCGAATGAGATGGCATCGACGCTGGAGGCACGTTTCTGGAAACCAGCGGCAAACGTGGGCGCCAAGAGAGCTCCAAGAAGGGCAAGTGACTTCATAATTAGGATTAAGCTTAAACGAGAAAAAAGATACGGACTCGCAGCCCGGGGGCCCCAAGCTAGATATAGTCCGGCGCACTCGCATCTGCATAATATGCAACCGGCCGGGCTATGCTACTCACGTCTGGTGGTGTGTCTAATAATGTGTCAAGGTGTCATGGACTGTTTTGCGAGCACCGCCAAAACAAGAAAACAAAATACCAGACCACTTCAACGAGTGACCACACGAGTTCCAGGAGGATCCGTACACCGGGCCAGGGGGCGGGCGATCGAACTCTTGACATAGTGAAGATCGGATCCTCCGGGTTTGTTTGCCAAACCAGCCATGCCGGCTACCTGCAGTCCACATAACCCCCCGAAGCGAGCGCCATCACGGAGCGGCCGGATCGCAAAGCCTTGGCTGCGGCGGGCCACCGCGCACGTGACTGCCGCTTTCCGCGCTTGGCCTGTCGCGGTGCCCGCGGTTCAACTGCAGACTGAGGCATCGGAGGAGTGCACCAGCAGCAAGTTGCAAGATCCGGGGACCTCCACTCAAGAAGGGCCGGATCTCTGTAGGCCCGGGCCTGTTGTATGCAGTCGGCACCATGGTGTTTTCAGGCATCCATGTGGCCGCTTTTCCCTGGGCGACTAGCTGCGGCCACAGTCTAATCTAGGTGCCCACTCATCACAACTGCGAACGGTGCGCGTCGAAATGGAAGGAGAGGCAAAGAACAAAAAAAAAAAAAATATGGCAAAAAAAAAAAAAGCCTTGCCTCGGCATTCCTGACCTGGTCACAAGCCTTCCTGGCATCTGCTGTTGCTTACCTTCCCGAGAACGCCCTGTTCCACACCAACCTGTGATATCAGCCCGAACTCGCGCCTGCAACCGGACTTGAGCTCGCCGTCTTCTGCGCCCGACCAATGCCGGCTGGTGCTCTACCTAACAAGCCACCAGATCATGCAAGGCAGCTCATTGCCCCTCCTCCACATTCACTAAGTGGAGCCGGTGCTGCCGATATAGCTGCTACCTACATACGTGCTGATGCTCTTGCGTCGGACCCCAAAAACCTCGGCACTCGCCCGGAAGACTATGACGTGCTGCTTTCCTCCAGCACTGGCCTGGATGCATTGAAGCCAAGATCGACCCGAGACATTGTGGCGTTGATATTCATCCTTCTTGCCATTCCACAAGGCATCAGCTGCTTGATTCTCATGGCGTATATTCTCCTGAACTCTTTCAAGTCCGTGGCTGGAAAGTTGGTTGCCAGGTGGCTCGTGAACTTTGACAGCAGTGTCTCTTACACGTTGTACCCCAAGGCCAAGTCACGGTACTTCACGTCCGGCATCATCGGCGAATTCTTGCAGCTCTTCTCGATCAACTCATTGATCTTGTTGATTTGCCACTTCGTCATTCCCCTCCTGTGGTTCTCGTACTTCATCATCTTGTCCAAGTCCATCATTGCAAATCGCCTTATCGACACCCGCGTCGTGGCTTCCAATACCTATGTTTCTGTGGTTTCCAGCAGCTCCAGCAGCCCGGGTGTTGCCATCACTACAACCACCACCTCGAACGGGGGGTATCAGAGCCGCAAGGGCCTGGGTTCCTCCACTAACCTCTTCTCCATTCCGATCGTCAATTTCATCTCATGCATATCTGTTGTCTTTCTCATCAGGTTTTTTATCAAGCTTTCTCTCTCCATATTTAGTGAGGGCGCTTTCTTTGGCGATTTCGTATTTTTCTACCGACACCTGTTGAATTCCCAAGCCAATCATAAGTCATACACAGCCGACCTAGTCAAACTGACGTTTACAAAGTCCCCATTGTTGCTATCCATTCAATATCTTTCCTCTAAGCATCGTCACTTCAGTATCACAGACCTCGATGGTCAAGGATCCAACCTTGTGCAGAAGGTTTTGCTCAAATTTGTCGTCAACCAACTCCATCTACGGGAAAGCACCGTCTCCACCCTCACTTTTATCCTCGATGAAGTCTTCACCGTCATTAACTATACATATTTGGTGTTATGTATTCACGTCATTAGTTTGACCATATCCCCATTCCTAAAATCTGTCCTTTTCTTGAAGGATTACTCGAACACGATAGAACACTTGTCCTCATTGACCCCCGATATACCTTTCGGCGGCTTTTTAAACAAGGGCGTTTTCCCGGATATTCCAAAAGACACATTCAGTGATGCCTTGCTCACGGCTGACACTCCCCTAGTGAATGCAAGCACAAAAAAAATTACAGAGATTCGTGTCGATTCCGACATCGCAAAGTCCGAGTCTCCAAACTTGCACGATGGCCCGAAGCTGTCCGTCTTGGCGGAAAACTTTAAAACATTTTGTTTGTCACTCTCTAAACTTCTGAAAACATCCGGAATGAAACCTACTCAGAATAAGACCACTGTCGACAGAAAGAGATCGCAAAGCGCTGTCGTACCATCTACAATTATAATGGACAAATATTATACGATCCAACCATTATGGTCGTGGCTAGCGGCGATCAAGATTCTTGCCAGTAAACCATTGTTGTTTGCCCAGCCCAGTCATGAATCAGGCGATGAAATGCGAAACTCAGCTTCAAATACAGAAGCTGCGTGTGCTATCACCAAGATTGATGAATCTTCTATTGTATTTCTTTGCCTTGATAACATATCACCCGCAGAAGTCCAGTCTAAAATTTCCGTTGAAGTTAATCAGATTGCTTGGCCTTTTCTCGCCACGTCTCTATCGAACGATTCCGAAGAGCTTTACCTCAAAGTTTATGCTTTGTCGCCACTCCGGTATTACACTATTGAGTTTTTTCTTAATGGGTGCAGAATCAGCACCCAATCAGTGCAGACCAGTGAGGCACAAAAGTGCAAGGAACCCACCGATAGTGAGGGCTCTATACCAGTTGGTACGCTTCAAAGTAGTTTGGCGTACACGATGCAAATGTTATCAGACCTAAGGCTCGTGCACAAGAAAAATAAAAAGGACGAAAATAAGCGGGTGGCTGACATGAGGAAACAAATCGAGTCTCTAAAATCCAAAATTGGAAAATATGGAAGCAAGCAAATGAATGAGGGCCGGGTTAGTGGCAGAGTGAAGGGCTTGCAGAATTCTGCTGCACAATTAGAAAATGAGATACGAGCTTTGGAAACACAGATTCGTTCCTATGAAAGTTCAAGAGAGTCCTTCGAAGCAGAGTTCTCCAAAGAGGAAGCTGAGTTAAAAGCTAAGATTCAGGATGCAGAAATTGTGCTTGATGAATACGAAATGGCGATAAGTCACTCGAAGTCCGAATCAAAGGCGTTAGAGGGAGAGAGGTACTTGATGGAGATGAAGCTTCTTAAATTGAAGAAAAAACTCGTGAGCCGGAACTCCGACATAGCGAAAGCTAATAATGAGATCAAGGCCTTGAAAAAGGCATTTATTCTGAAGCTTCATAAGAGGCAAAAAAGAATTCATGACCGTTTTGATAACATACTTCCTCGGATAAGCGAAGCAACTAGCATTTTGAGCGAAGAAATGGAGAATAACTTCGAATGAGACGAAAGATTACTGAATAGTCTCGAATCAAATTAGCTGTATATATATTCCATCTATAGCCTCGCATAAAATAGCATTAAATATCAGATCACTCATCAAGAGCATCACCCACCCTGTGGAATCCTTTTTGGAAATAGAGCAAGCCTCCCAGAGGGGAATCCCTGGTAAGAGCGTTGGGCTGTAGAATATTTTCCACGTTAACGACCCAAATTTCATGGTCCTCAACCTGAAATACTCTGCTCTTCCGACATATGAACACGACCTCCAGCTCGAGCAAGATGGGGACAGCAACACCGTAAGGTGTCTCATGCATTAAATACTGACCTTCAAGACCCTGGAAAGGGGTCGTCATCTCGTGGTATGTCTCACCATCATCCACAGGCGAGTCGAAATGGGAGTTGTCCCGCTTAACCCCACCTGCGAACTTGCGGCCTAGGTAAACGGCGGTTTTTGTAGGAGGCATCACATGTATACCCAATGTACCGTTGTTCTGATGCAAGGCGGAGGATGTGTAGCTTGGAAGATGTAAATTGAACATGATAGAGGGCTTGGGGTATACGGACAACGACGATACTGACGAAAGCGTCATTCCATGAAGTTGAGGTTTGGATGAACAGGTACCAGTGGTGAGTATCAATGCCTGGGAGCTCACTCGCGCCATGGCTGCCTTGAAGGAAGCACTTGCATCCACAAAAACCCGCGAGCTAGGCCTCATGCTAAGTTTGGAAGTGGTGATTTATGTGCTTATAGGCTAGTTCTTGGAGCGAGGAATCTGGTATCGCGCCGGAACCTGATTTCGGTGGAGGATGCGCATCTCGAATTGAGACTTCATATTTCCAGACACACCAGGTGTTCTTACTTGGAAACTTTCACGAAAAAAGCGGTGTCTGACGGCCCGAAATACGGCGCTTCTTTGCCTTTGCTAGTAAGCTGTGCTTCGGTCAACAATCTCTGCCAATACCTAAAAAGGCTGCCGCATCCAGTAGTCACGTGACCTGTTTGAAAAACGGCTATTTGGGATACTACTGGGAGTGTTTACTTTCTATCGGTCGCTCGAAAGAATGCTGCCCGGATTCTGGCACTTTCCTGTTGGTGTTACCGCGGCCTTGTATTGTGTGGTAGATTTGCGTTTTGAAAAGCTCGCGTCAATTGCCCCATGCAGTTTGTTTGTATACTCTCAAGTGAGTAGTACTCGATTTTGATCCACAATCAACATTCAAGAGGATCTGGGAATGGTGGCCGATGACCTTGACACTGATTCTTTCGGGGAATTTATCAGCCGATATACAAACCCATTGGCGCCACGAAACGGTAATTCACAGAGAACCCACAACAAGACCAAATCGGTAGTCCTCCTGGAAAGCGACACGCTTGCGAGGGCAAATGCCTTGGTAAATACCACTGAGCTCGACTACAATAATACCGAAATCAAAAGTATTTCATCTGCATTCAAGTGCTTATATTTGAAGGCAACCTGCATTAGCGAGAAGTTGTCATTAATCAAGCAACAACAGCAATTCGTCATCAAACTTAATGCAAAGAAACTCCCTCAACATGCGCTTCAAGAATTATCCACGATATACAGCGTTCTTTGTTCCACTCCAAACTTCCGGTGTATATCGTGGGATGCGTTGCTTGACGGTATATCCCCCAGCTCCTCCAAGTTTCCGGTCCAATCTCTCATCGCGTTCTCATTCTTTGTTGTGCAATCCGTCTTGTCGATGGCCTCGATCAAAATTAATATTCTTGCTAAAAATAATACAAACCTCAATTTGCTACTATTCTGGAAGGTCGCCTCTGTCTTCTCGTCGAAATCGAATTTGATGCTGGCTATATCCTTAGTCGAAACAAGTTTGCGCGTGAAATACTTTCAGAATGGAGCCAAAATGGTCTCTGGCTTTTTGAAGATCGCTAACCTTCTCAAGGGAAAACTTAAGAATTCCCAACTCGAGACTTCCGTCTTAGCCTTGGAATTGAAGCTAGCCCAGCTTCAAATTTTATGTGGCCATATTGTTGATTTGGATCTCTCCTTATATGAAGACCCATCATTAATCGAGTTCGTGAAAGACTATCGCTGTGCTCTGGGCATTGATCTAGCATCTCCAGCAGTCTTTGCAGAAAAGGTTCTTACGAGGGCGAATGCACCTGAAATAATAGCGCCACACAATCAACCAAAACCGCAACTCGATTTCGAAAACATTGAACAGCTAAAATTGCATATAAATTACTTGGGCTCTCAGGCTCGACCGGGCTCATTTAATGACTTTTTTATTCAAACGAATGACTTGTTGGACAACATTGTTTCTAAAACCCCCAAAGCTGACATCATCGACATAGCGAACGATGGGATTGTGTCTATTTTGCGATCTGTGATACTCAATGAATCAGATGCCGATATATTTGCGTCACTAGTTGTTCCAAAGCTTGCGCTGCTTTTGGCCGACCAAGAAGATGTGACGCGCTTGCAAGGTCTCTCTCGCTTCTGCTTCGAGTATGGCAAGATTTTGCATCTGGCATCCTGCTTATCACAAACAGCATTAATCGACCTAAAATGTCTTAAGTTTTGTGCAAGCAATGCAGAAAAGAAAAGATATCAGCTTCGAATTCAGTATTGTGCCTCTATTTTATTGGATCACCAAGACTACAAGAGAGCTCTTCTTGTGGTAGAAGAGTTCATACTCTGTGTCGGTGACCAACCCATTGAAAAGATCTATGCTGAAATAATATGGACCTTGATTACCAAAATTCCCTCCCTGATAGATCTCTTCTTTGGCATAAAACTGGCTTTTTCATCTCAAACGCAATCACACTTATTCAGTCTCATCCCCACCGTGGCTAACTCCTCTAATATCTCGATGCATGCAGAAGTTATTCAGTCTGTTTTCGAAAAAATGTCGCCCACCCCTACTTTGCAGGCAATTCATCAAGTTCACAGATATTATCCATTCTATGTCAAGCCTAGCATACTAAACGCAACCCAACCAAGTGATGCATTATATATAAGCAGCATATTGGCACAAGGCTTATTTTTCGGGTTTTATTCTTCTGATGCCGTGAATTCTATTGACCTACACTTGTACCCGTGGACCCAAAAAGTGAGCAGTGTGACAGCTCAAACAGATGTGATTATTCTTCGGGATATTTTAAGGATGACTCTTAAGATGGGTTTGTATGCATTCACAATCAAATATTTGGAAGTCTTGATTGCGTCCAAAGTTCTCAAGAGTGATATGATGTTAGAGTCTTATAGGATGATATGCCAGTGTTATTTAGATTCGGATCTATTTGAGAAGATACCGCATATTCTCCCACAGTATGGAGAGTTTTTGAAGAAAGTTCATGCCAAAGAGAAAGGGACGATGAATTTTAATGATCTAATGCACTGGAAGCTCGTTCAATTGAAGTATTACATCAAAGCGAATGATCAGTCTAAACTCACAAAACAGTTGAAAGAATTGAGCAAAACAATTTTATCAAAAAAAGAATATAGTCTTGAAGGGACCCATGGTCATGGAAATGTGGCCCAAAAAATCCAGAGCCTATTTGTTATTGGTGAGTATCTCAACCTAACATCCGAGGCTTTCATGCTACAGGGAAATCACTTCAATGCTTTAGAGCACTCGAAGTTTTCAGTCAAGGTTTATTCTTCCATTGTGAGAAAATATGAGACATCCACAGGTTACGTTGAGTTCAAGTTCGAAGCTCAGCACTCACTTGTGGTGGCATATATGCTCCTGTTCAAGGCCGCTCAGAATTTGGGACTACCTAGAGAGGCACTCTTTTACTTAGATGAACTCAAGAATCTAACTCTTAAATGGCCCAACAATTCTACCAGAGTGCTAAATGGTTTTTTTTTAGCGCTCAGTTACTCTTATGCTAACAAAACCGCTAAAGCAAGCGAGGAGTTTCAAAGAGCGGTAGAAAAGATGTGGGATGTCCCCATCTTGCATGTCATGAAAAGTATGGGATACATCTTGCTTAATTTAGAGACGCTTGCGAACTTTCACTTGGATTCAAAGTTAGAAGAAATTTACAAGAATTTGGAAGCAGTGAGGACTTCAAGAGATAAAGATCAACTGATTTACTCTTGTTATTGGTTAGAGGAAATGATTGGGGACATGGAGTATTTTGTGTCCTTGAAATTCACAAAAAGCTCACATGCTTTTGTGACCGTCGAGAAAAAAAGGATTTTATCTATGCTTTTAAATGCAATCATGGTGACTCGTTATGAGCTAAGAAACTTGAAATCAACCTCGCTCGACGATAAAGCTTGCTTGATTCCCATTGATGGCAGCCTTAGTGTACCTAATCTTTCGAATCATACCGATACAGGCGAAAAGATTCTTGAGTGCAAGACAATTTTGATGAGATTTCTCGAGGGCAATTACCTCTCTTTTCTCGATATTGCCAAGATACACGATGTCCATTCTTTGCTCACCCGATCTGTGGTCCTCTTATCCTCATTGACAGTGATGAAGGACGCAGGTACTAAGGATCTACTCGAAACCCTTTTCTTTCTCAAAGATATTGCAAATTACCTCCCCTTTGAAAATCAAAAACGTCTCTTGAAGGATACGAGCAAGAGGAAGAGTTTTATTCCAGAAGTGAACATTGAATCTGATCGCACCTCATTTAAACAATTAAAAGGAACGTTTTTCGAGGAGCTAGATGAATGTCTTCCCAAAAGCTGGGTCATAGTTACCATGGATATATGCAAAATGAGTGGTGACTTAATTATTTCTCGGCTTCACCTGAAGTCCGAATGGCCAACCATATTGAAAATACCATTTAGCAAAAGGGGTGGTAAACAAGGTTCCTTCCAAGGGATATCTGATGAGATTAGACATATCATATTGGAGAGTAATCGAACCACAAAATCTGATGTCACATCATTAGTCAAAACAAAAAATGATCGGAAACTTTGGTGGAAGTCGAGGTTTGAATTGGATTTACGACTCAGTCGTTGCTTAGATACTTTGGAATCCACAGTTATTGGAGGCTTCAGAGGTGCATTCGGTACAGCAGACCTTGAGAGTGCTTATTATGGACAATTCAAGGAAAAACTCGGCGGAATTCTTGGGCTTTTATATGATTTGCCATTTAATTTGAGCGACAACTTGACCGAATTGTTTTACAACTTGCATCCTTTTGATCTGAATGCTGAATACGATCCTGAACTTTTAAACGATTTGCTCGATTACATCGGAGAGCGAATGATGAACTCGGGTTTGACAAAGAAAGATTTTATGAGGCGTCGTGCTACGGTGCAGAACAAATTGAAAACCCTCTACAAGCAATTCCCCCAGAGAATTAGCCCGGGGCATTTGGTTTTGATACCTAGCTTTCTGTGTTGCTCCATTCCGTGGGAATCCATGGGATTTTTAAGAGGCAGGTCCATTTCAAGGATGCCTAGTGTTCAAGCTATCATAAGCACAATCAAGTCTCGCAAAACCCGATCAGCAGTGTCGAAATTATCCGATGAGAAAGTCTTCTATGTTGTAAATCCGGGCAAAGATTTAAAGAAGACCCAAGATAGGTTTGGGCCTGTATTCACGAAATTCAGTAACTGGTCAGGCATAATGGGCGAGGAACCTACGGAGGATAATCTCTTGGAAAATCTATTTCTGAGCGACGTTTTTGTTTATTTAGGTCACGGGGGCGGAGAACAGTACTTCAGAACATCTGTTCTTTTCAAAACTAGGTTTCAAAAACTTTTGAAGGATGTGCCCGTCGCTTTGTTGATGGGATGTTCCTCCTCGGCTTACCAGGATAATGGCCAGCTACAGGAAACCAGCAACATTTTTAACTGGCTTGTATGTGGATCTCCAGCGGTGGTGACAAATCTTTGGGATATCACTGACAAAGACATAGACGTGTTCAGTCATACTTTGTTCGAGAAATGGGGATTGACAAACGAGAAAAACAGAGGTTTCATGACCTTGGGCGAGGCAGTCGCTGCTAGCAGAGACTCTTGCACCTTGAGGTATTTGAATGGTGCAGCGCCGATATTACATGGAATACCAATACACCTTTCATGACAACTTCCAAACATTCAGTGAGACATACATAGGTTTATTATTAATATCCAGCTGCATTGAGGCAAAAAAATTCTATTGAGGTATTGAAGGACCACCTTCGGTTGCCGTCGATAAATGTTGCAAATGTTGCGTATTTTCTGTCGCATTGGAATGTATTCCTTCAGTGTCAGACGTTGCAGAGCTCACGTTCCCAGCACGATCATGCATGTTGTCATAATTATTGGTGGTGGATTGAGTTGTGCTGGACGAAGTTGATGAGTTGCTTGGAACACACCAATTCTTATGACTATGCCATGCACGCATTTGACAGTCCCTGCAACAATATTTCGTCCTCTTGCATCTTTTGCACTTACTAAACTCTCTGGGAAATTTTTCCCACTTCCCACATTCGAGATTTCCGCACTGTCTAACCCCACCCTTGTAGTCATTTCGGCGGCAAGAATTACGCATAATCACGCCTGACCAGTAAGACATGTCCGTGCCCGCAAGGAAAGTAAATTTCTCAATCATGGGAAACAAATTGACCTTTTTGTATTCCGTCAACGATTGATCGTAGTCCTTATGAGAAAACAAATCATCATCGTCAATGTCGAAATTTTTGTATGTGTCATAGTCCCAGACCTTTGACAAGTATTGTTTCTCTTCCAAACGCTTTTCTATGATCGAATTTCTCAAGTCTTTGCACTCTGCTTTGATGCACTCACTTGCTTCTTCAACAAGGCGTAACATTGTCAATTCCAGGCTCAAGTCGTTGTCGGTAGTTCCTGCAAGACGAATTGACTCATGCAAATGATTCAAGCGTGTAAAGCTTTTAGAAACATGCAGCATCTCTTCTTCAAAGTTGGACAAGTAGTCATCATCTTCATCATACTTGTTCTTGTCGTCGCTATCTTCCTCTAGCTCTTCTAAATCATCATCATAAGAATCTGCAGTGTTAGATCGATCGTTAAGATCACCGCCTTTGTCACATAAATCTAACTCAACGCCAGATATGTCGAAGTTGTCGTGGCGTATATCTAGCTCACTCAGCTGAGGCGAATTTGTGGAAGGCTCTCTGAACTGGAATAGTTCATCAGACTGGGAGTTGACTGCATTAAGTCTGAAATGCGCCAGGCTTCCTGTGTCTGCATTGATGCTGTTGTGCTGTGTAGTTATGGTTTCGTTGGAATTAACCGAAAGAGGATTTTGAACATTAGGCCTAATTCGTTGCTTCATGAATTTGAGGTGTGCCTCTTTGTCTCTCATGCTCATATCGATGACCAAATGTGTGCTTTGGAGGACTTCCTTTAAGTAGGGGTATTTTGAGATGTAGGCCAACAACTGCAAGCACCACACAACATCGTCATCGCGGGGAATCACTACCCCAGAAGCTGTGAAGTTTCTTGGTGTTATCTTGGAATGAATTGCGTTGAATGATTCTGTCGACCTTTCATCCTGAAGATATAGATTGCTCAAAAACTGAAGATTATTGTCCATTTCATATTCAGAATCAGCCGATCTGTGAGCATATGGCACTTCCTTTTCTTTCTCCTCTCGCAACTTCTTCACAATGCTAATTATTTGGAGTCGCCTTCTGAGTTCTCGAGTGACAGAGCTCTTTGGATCTCCGCACGGTTCGGATGGAATATATGCATCGTCGCGTACCAATTTGAGAAGTTGATCGATTGACAAACAATCGTAATCCTCGTTCAAAAGACTGTCCATGCAGTTTTTCTTCTGGGGAGCATCATTTTCAAAAGGTAGAAAACAATTGCCAAATCTCTGCAGACTTTCAGGGGACAATTGTGGATGGTGTATATTCTGTGAGCTGGGTTGCTGGTCACTGGTAGGAACAGAGATGTCTCCACTTCTTGTGCGGTTGCCCCCTTCGTTTGCTTCATAAAAAGGCTGTGGAGCCCTAGCTTCTATCCCTCGTTGAGCTGTTTGTGCAATTGGAACGCCGGGCTCAACGAGTGCCTGCTGTAGAGGTTCGGTATCCAGTAAATAGTGAATCTGCTGTAGCTGCTGGGTTTGCTGAACCTGGTGTATTTGAAGCGGCAGCATTGTGTGCGGGTAAATGGGTGCAGAGTTGACACCGAAAGACAAGTCGTTGCAAAAATTGGTTTCGTGAAGACTCATGTAGTTGTCTAGCACTGTAGCAATAACCGGTAACATTCCGGCTCTGACGACCTTCTGTCGTATTTTTTCTGTTCCTCTTGTGCTTATTAGTACCAAGCATTGAAAGGCTAGGGTCCACTTCCATGCGGTCAATAGTTTCCTTTCATTACTGGATAAGCTGTCACTCACTTTAGGGCTCGGGTGGTGGCATTCAAGAAGTATCTCAACCAATCGCTCGATTCCCCCGTCATTCGATAGAGTCTCTCGGACCTTTGCACTTGAAGAAACGAGATATGTGAGGTGGTTGAGCGAATTCACTAGAGGCTTGTCTGATGTAACGTCCAATGCTCTTCGGTCATAAAGACTGGTGGTGATTGTAACAGCGGCTCTATTATTTGTGATAGACCTGTAATTCGAGTCTCTCATAATGTTGAGGTAGAGCTGTGTCTGTAAATGAATGATGCGATGTAACGGAAATTCAATGTATCATGTAATAAGAAATGTATTTTGTGGCCGGAAAATGGGGTCTCTGACAGATTTATTGGGGAAGTTTTGTATGACCTAGTGGGGGACGCTCGTGGAGTATCTATGCCAGAGCGATGGCAAAAGCCAAGGGCGAATTACTGGGCGAGCGAAGCGAGCCTACAAAAAAGGAAAGAAAAAATAAAATAAAAAAAAAAAAGAAAATAGGAGAAAAGAGACTCCATTTGAGCAGTATCTTCGGACAAGTCCAAGACTTGGAGATACTATCGAAAGAGATATATGGTACCAGCAATAAGTATCGGCAATGGACGAGTCGCCAACGTGCACCCTTGCGAAACTAAAATCTTTAAATGGTAATGACCCGGTTCGCATGGTGTGGCCTCGAACAATAAGACGCCCTGTGTCCCGCCCTCGCGTCACGTGCCAGGGAGACATCGGCCTCTTGCGGAGTGGTGGCGCATAAAACGGTCCCTCTCCGATAAATAACGAGACTCTGTTTAGTTACAGTCGGCGATATTTGCGAGGCCAGAATTTACGAGCCTTTTTTACGTGTCCTGGTCTTAAGCAAAACTATGAGTTTTGATTTGTCCTCGAATCCAGGTCTATCTTACTCTGGAAGGCGCTGGGTATCGTGCTGCATACAGTCGCATTTCTAGGGTCATACAAGTCTAAATCTTGCCCCGCAGCTCGCCACTCTGAAGGAAATGAATAGTGTACCATTGAAAACACTCGACGGGCTCGACTTCGATCATTTGTTCGAGTCTTCATCGGCAATTGTCGATTCGATTGTTAATTGGAACAAGGGCGGAGATTACGGCTACAATGTACCCCAGTCGACGTCGAAAGTCAATGTTCGGGTCCAGACAAACTCGAAGTTAAACAATGACTACTGGGTTTCGAGAACCAACGACTTCAAGGAGCTTACAGTGTCAGCCAAGGAACAATTATGGGGACAGCTTCTTCAATATGTGATAGGTTCACTCCTGACATTGGATGAATCCCACACTGTCATAGAGAAGGACTACATTCAGGAACTTGATCACTTCAATTTGCATCCCTACGATACAGGACATCAAACCCCCAGCGGATATCAGAGCTTCACGTATTTGGCAGAACTCTTCTACCAATTGCAATTCCCCTTGAAGCCACGTCGGTTCTGTAATTTGATCCACATCATCAAAAAAGATGACGACAAGGAAGCTTTTGTGATCAGCATTGCCGTTAGTCCTTCTCTTATTCCTGATCATGATCAGCTGCAAAAGTTCGTCGATGCGCAGTACACTTCCATCGAAAAGATAAGCTTTGACGGAGTCAATTTGAAATGGATCATGACCACTTGCTCTGACGCCAAGGGTTTTGTGCCTGCCTGGCTAGCGCGCATGTCGATAAACGGAGTTGTTGCTAAAGATGTGCCTCACTTTTTGAATTGGGTTAGCTCTAAAAGCTCTTAAAGTCGCCGGCGACATGAAAGTCTTTATGCTTCAGTATAAGAATAACTTCATCTTATACTGCCTCTTTTCCCAAGCCTTCAAGCCACACTCGCACGTCCTCTCCAATGCTATCTATAAATCCTAAATTCGCAACACCATAGAGTGTATCTGCGACATTCAGAACGTGCCCCTTTTCTTTTTTTGTTGTGCTCCGGGTTTTGGTTTTGGAATTGCTTTCGCGAATGACAATTATGACTCTGTTGTTCTGCCTGATGAGATAGAACAACCAATCACCTAGCTTTCTATTGGACCATTTGTGCAAATACTCAGTAGCTAGTACTGAATTGTCGAAAGTATTGCCTCTTGTTTTGTTTATAAAGTGGTCAATTAATTTATCATGAAGATGAAAAATGTAGCGAAGAAGGGGTTTCTTCGTATAGGTTGCCAAATCAAGAGGGCTTCGAAAAACCGGAAGAGTGGGGAGTGACGAGCGATACGTCCTCCTCTCAACGTCATAAACAATGTAATAGAACCCCCTATCAATATCTTCATCCTCGCCTGTTCCGTGATGGGTCCTGGTTGTATTCACTATTGCATCTTGCAACGAACCAAGACTGTTGCCCAAAACTGTGCCTTGATCAGACAGTTGAATTGATTCCCAAACTTTATCCAAAAAATCATTCTGTAGGTTCTCATAAAATTTCTTACTCTCCAATTGTTGCAAGCCAGACTCGTATGCGAGTAGAATCAAGCAATCCTCCTTCAAGTAAGCGATGATCAGTAGCTCAATCGTTTCTTCCACGTCTCCATGTAGCTTCACGGGCGCATTGACGAGAAATCTCGTTATCTCATCCTCCACCAATCCAACTAGATACTCACCTGCACACTCCGATTCCAGCCCACCAGATATACTATCGGTTGTACACTCGGGGATCGTTTGAGTTTGAGGGTCAGTGTGAAACCATGAGGGAACGCTAGTCAATTGCTCTGTGAATGCCAGGCCGAGAGATCTGAATCCGCTTATTGTGTCGTTTATCGGCAGAACAACTAGTTTGCTTGTTAAAGTCAATGGATTCAAAGCCTCGATCGCAGAAGTAGACGTTAAGCTGTGGGATGTCGTGTCGACGTCATTATCGTGATCTTCGAAAACTGATTCTTCCTCCCCCATTTCGTTAACACCTTCCTGCCATTTTTTGCTCAAATGGACATACATCCTCTCGAAACGAGATCTTGGAGATAATGCCTCTGCTTCCAAGCAACAATTTGAATCTAATTTTTCAAAAATATTATAGACTTTGATCATAGTCTTTTCGAGAATGGCAGAAGACTCTTCTTTGTTTGATGGGTTTGCTTCTTCATTAGAGAAACCTGGCTCAAACCGGTGTATTATTCCCCTATCCTTGGGGATATCCTTGCTGAGATTGGCTAGTAGGAACGCGTTGGGCTTGATTTCCATTTCTGAGGCCAACTGTTCAATGTCCAGCTTTGTTGACAGACTAATACGAATTGATGACAACTTGCAGCTGTCTCGGGGTAAAAATTCAAAGAATCCAATGTTGTTCATTCTGTTCGGCCAACATAGACTGCTGGGACCGAAGGGATACTTTGAGTTGAAGTTATGCATAAAGTTCGCCCAGTGTTGCTGTAGAACATTGGCAAGATTCTCTTTACAGCTGGTCTTGAGAATTCTGTCAAATGATGGGTGAAACAATTCAAACATGCCCTGCCACTTTGCTGCCAAAAGTTCAAGCTGTTTGGCGCACGTGTCTTTACCATCACAGTCATCGTCATTTAAAGAGATTGAAATAGCTAGGCTGAAGTTCTCTGTAATCTCCATTGTGTGGATAAATCCCCCAGTAATATGAATAGTGAGTGGCCCACTTTCCTGTCCGAAATCCTGTGCCATCGAGCGTGACCCTCGAATGAGCCCAATGATATTGAGCTTTTCTTCTATATTCGCTTCGTCATCATTTGCATGCGAGGATTCCAGCTCGCCTGCTTCTTCTTCTTCCCTGCCTGACTTGACGAAGAATAGGATTTGCTTCGAGAGTATGTCGGAACTCTCTCCCTGGTCCGATACCCATGTTGGATTATAGAGTGTTATGAAATTTATTACTGGTCGCGACAGCTGCTTCAATGTCTCGGTATTTATTGAAGTGAACCACAGGTGATCGCCCCCGAATCGGCGAATGAAATCGGAAAAGTAGTTGCTCATAGGGCTTATATTGAGGTGCAACACAGAATCTTACCGAGTGCATGCCAACCGCGACTATGACGCGCTCGTCACTTGCAGCTATGGAGAAAGCCTACACGTAGTAAAGAGTTAAACATGAATTCATTGGGCCCAGAGATCGTCCCATCCGATGTTTTTTCTGACCGCATTAGAAAATCCTTCGTGATGTTTGACCCATATTCTGGTGGCCTCTTTGTTCAATAATGCTGGTGCAATCTCTGCCTTATTGGCAATGTCATCGTACTGGCTCTTGAAGTAGTCAATAGACGAAGCCAATCTACTCTTTTTTTGCTTTGTTTGGTCGGGCTGGCTTTTCTCTGGTAATCTTTTTTTCGAAGCGGCCTCCTTGAGCGATGCATCCATCTCAGCTTGCAAGAGTGGGAATAACCCTTGTCTTCTTATGCTCGAGGCCTTGATCCTGGATTCAAGCCGCATGTCCAAGCCCAGAAACATAGTAATGCCATCCCAGTTGGGTCCAAATACCAAAGACTTTTGGCCTGTCCCAATCTCATATTGTGACTCCAACCTTATCCCGAACTTGAGGATGAACTGCGCTAGGTTTTCCACATTCCGAAGCTCGTAATCCTTTAGCGAGGCTCTGGATTTGGAACTCAAGTCAGGTGAGAGCATCTTATCAACAAAGGGTATGAGCTGGCAAGCCAAGAAGTCAGTATTGGAAGAAGGCCCATTGTATGCCACACGTGCATCCACCGGTATAGCCTCCGCAATGGCTGTGATGATCGCTTTGTTCTGTTTTTGTGTTTCTAACGAGGCAAATTCGATATTCTTTGCATCGGCCAACAAACCCTGATTGTTTCGAAGCTTCTTTGGATTGATGTCACTGAAAAGCGACCAAAACTTCAAACAGGTCAATGCAGAGAACAGGCTCGACTCACTGGCAAAACTTGCGGAATCGTAGTAAAACAACCAGTCACTTATTTCTGCTGGCCGCGTGACCGAGTCATCTTGCAAATGAACCATGTCTAGATACTTGTTGAAACAACCCCGAATCACTTTGTCGGTGGATCCTGTTGCAGCACTTTTGCCATCGCCGGTATAGATCATCTCCATCATGTTTTCAAAGTCCTCCTCTTTTGACAATCGCTGGTCTCTTTTGAATAGCAGATCAACCAATGAGAACCAGGAAGCCAGCGAATCTTTCGTGACACTTTTTTCGCCATCACTCGATTGAAAATGATGAAGATCGATGTCTAGCTTCCGGCATGAAAACTGTAAATAATTTATGCACGCACGAATGTCTCCGTCACAAGTATCCAATACCTCTGATATTCCTTTCGCATCGAGGCCAAGACGCTCAGCTTCGCTAATGTCACTTAGAAGTTCCTTGACTGATTTTTGTGCGGTTCGGTGAATTCTAGAGTCCGAATGAGAGCTGGTTGATTTTCTAAACGCGACGATCTCGGAGGCAGCCCGAAGCTTCTCCATTGCGTTGGCCTGATGCCTTGAAGTCAGGGAGTAAATGTCATTTGCAATGCAGATGATCGGTCTGTTGAGAAGAAAGCGCTTCTTCTTGGACTTCTTGTCTTTGGAATCATCGCCCGCCCTAAGAGTGCTATTATCTGCCGAAATGAGATCCGTAATGACTTTGATGATGTCGCCCATGTTAATGGCAGAGTCGATCTCATCGATAATCAAGCAAGTTGGTTTCCCGTTTGACATGATCGTGTTAACGGTGAGGGCGTTCTTTATTTTGAGTTTTAAGGCAGATGTGGCATTGGCAAAGCGGCTCAGGCCCAGGCTAGACTCCACGCCACTGATGACATCCATGCTGTTAGCAGCATTCAATTCTTCAACGTGGTACCCAGACTGTTTGGCTAAAAGATGTGAAATGGCCGTCTTCCCGACACCGGGCGGGCCGTGCAATAAACAGATTTTTTTTGATGGACGGCCAAGCTCGTCAGAAAATGCGTCTGATGTCTTGGGGGCGCCAAAAACAACGTGGTTCCATTTCTGGAGCCAGTGCAATACCATGCGGTATTGCGGCTCGTTGCCTGCATCACATACTTTAAAGTAGGACTTGGGCTTATACTTCTCACACCACATCTGGCTATTGACCGACTCTTGCTGCTTCGACCCTGCCTTTGATTTTCTCAATATATCCTGGGACTTTCTCAACTCATTTCTTTGTTCCACGCGCTCGTATAGCTTGGCCATGTTCACAATGCCATCAGGATCGTCGTCGTAGAGCAATGGGGTGCGCTTTCGGGTCCGAGGTTTGAGGGTCACCTTGGCACCGCTCAGTAGGACGGCCTTCTTATGGCGAGAGGTCGACTTGTCTCCCGGCTCGGATTCTTCGGGGGTTCTATTCTTTTCATTGTGGGGCACGGGTTGGGAAAATAAGAGGGACAGCGAGAAGTCTACCGCTTCGGAGATCTCTTGGTTCGATTCAGAGATGGACGTGCTTTCGTCAGCGTTTCTGGTTTCAGGAAAAAGGAGCGAGTCACCGAAACTGAAGTCCGTGCCCGACATGTGTCCTTGAATATGAGGTCCTGAAAGATGTTGTATCTCTCAAAGACGCGCGCGTTCCACTAGATTGAGAGAGACGCGAGCGTTTGAAGTTGTTGCTTCCGAATACAAGCAGACCCCTGATGTATCTGGCCTTTTTAGGTGTTTGAACTGTACAATCAGATTGAACACAGTTGCTTGAATTCCACTTGTTCAGCAGTTTTGGTTTTTTTTTGTAGTGGGTATTTGAAATAGTGATGCTTTGACAGGCACGTTTGCGATTTATCTGAGGGCAGGATCTACCCGACATAATCCTCGAGTGACCAGGTATGAGTGCCACCTAATATTCTAAGACTCGTGGTTACACTAATTAATCCACATCACAAAGTACGCTATCCAAGATACAGCAAATCTACGAAAAAACGATGGTTCGAATTGCTCAAGAAATAATAATTTATTGCATAGGTTTATTCAGTGTACGCACGTGGTGCCTCGCCCTCTGGCCCAATAAATTCGGGGTCTCTCCATGGACCGTAGTCATTCAAATACAATTGTTGGTCAGTGACATCTGAGGCACCTCCAAACTTGGTAGGCAAGTTTTCCGGTGGAATCTGCTTGAGCAACTCCTTTTTGTAGGAGGAGCCCAAGATGTGGATCTTGGAGACGGTGACCGGGTCCAAGAAAGGCTTAAACAACTTGAACGCAGTGGAGAAGCCAAATGGGGCGTTGATGCAGTAGAATTTTCCCATTCTCTCGGGGTAGTAATCCTGTCCGATCTTGGAAGCTTCCTTAACATAGCCAACAACTTGGTATGCTGCAGAAATGGAAATACCCTTCAAGTCCATGATGGTACAGGAAGTCTCGACTAAATGGCCTTGTTTCCTGGAGCACGCAGGCAATCTATTTTGTGTGAACAGTTCGTATTCCCAAACCAAGTTCTTCAACATTCTATCCTGCGTCGTGATCTTCAACATGTCTGGCAAGTAGACCTTACCCAATTCCTCGAAGTAGCAGGGACGTCCGTCCTTGTCCGTCTTATGGTAGTATTGTGGGTACATCTTGGCCACGAGTGGCTTTTCAGTGTATTGGAAGTCACTTAAAATAGTGTTGGTGCCAAACTTTTCTCTCCACGTCTCACAGTCCACGAACATGGTCTTGGCTTTCTCCAAAACAAACTTGCGTGCTCTCAAGAAGCGGAGCAAAGAAGCATCGTCCAAGCGTTTTTCATATCCGAGCTTAACCAAAGCCTCTCTCAACTCTTTCAAAGTCTCCTTCTGCTCGGCAGTCAAGTTGGAGGTGTATCCCGTTGGGGACCCTGGTGCAGACTGCTGAGGGTATGAAGCAAGGATTTCTTGTTCGCTGGCCATATTGGTTTTGCTGGTTTTTCTTTTCAGAAGTGAGAAATGTCTTGGTGAAAGAAAACGTGTCCTCGTCTTATCTTGCGAATTTAGTTTTTTTTCCTAGTGTTGAGAACGTCTAGTTGTTTTGGCCTGCGTAATGAGCGCACGGGCTATTTGACAGCCAACTACAATATGATCGCGGAACTCGTCTAGATTATTATGATTGTTGGGGTTTCATCTGATGCTACATAGCACACGTGATTAATTGCCGGCTCAGCTGAACATGTCGGATATGAATTAAATTTGGATTGGAACTGCTTTTGCGTGCCTCAAAACCGATCCAAAATTAGAGCAAGTGACCTCCCTCTTGATTCTAGTCACGTTTGAGCCATCTCTTGAACGGGTTCTTTGACCCGGCCCTGAGTCCGATGAGTGAAGTGGAGCTGAAGCTCTCCACCAAACTTGGCTCATATTCGGAGGGAAATCGTAATTTAAGAATTGAAAGAGCATTGTCAACCAATCGCCTCTGCCCATGGGGGGTTATTTCCGGGAAATTCGGATCGGAAAACACAATTGACGATTTCTCGATGTCAAGGTTGGCACGGTCAACGACACTGTAAACAAAAGCTTCCCAAAGTTTATCGTCACTCTGTAGATTCTTGCAAACTTCTGCGTCTTGTAGCCGCAAGGCCAAGTCTGTAATCTTTTTGAGGATGGTAGCGCACTGTTTTTGCAAGTCCTTGATGGTGATGTTTGAGGTTATGAAGGAAAAAATCTCTTCATTACTCCGACAAAGAGATTTTATAAACCCCTCTGTCTCATTATCGCCGACCAAATCGAGAAATTCAGATTTCTCGAATTCCAAAGAACCGATTTGATAAACGTTTCTTTCGTTATTCAATCGAATACCATCTCCGCTATCGAGTATTATCTCCTTTTCATTTTGACTCTCTTTCGAAGGACTCAGGTTTTTTTGTCCATTTCTGTTGATTGAGATCGTCAGACTCACTGTTGTACTCGTGCTGTTCCGTGAATTAGTGGGCATGAGATTGTATTGTTTGGACTGACGGTTGCCATTTGATTGTAATAAATGAATGAATTCAGTTAATCTCAAGTATTTGTCAATCAAGTAGGGCGTCGTCGGTAATTCATTTGAAGCCAGATTGCTGCTTAATCCCAAATCGAACCTTTTCATTTCATGGCTCAAATCCAAGATTTTTTCATTAAAATCATTTTTCCTGCCAGTCACTTTGTCAAAATAGTCATAAACCTCCAGCTCATGCTTGTGCAAGAAAACATTCATTTTGACCAAATGTGGCTCCTTGTGAGTACTAAATTCTTGTCGATTAGCAAGGTTTAAAAGAATCTTGGCGAGTATGGTGAGCGTCCTCTGCACTTTCCCCTCTTGATGATCCTTTGTTAAATAGAACAATTTGGGATTAAGTATCGCAGGACAGAAAAATCTGAGGAATATGAAGGCACTCAAACAATTTAGGGCTGTTGCCTTATCCTCTGGATCACAAGCAAGATCAACTTTAGTTCTGAAGTTTTTTAATTGATTCTTGATCTGTTGAGGGAGATCATTGGAGGTTGTATAAATTCGACTCCAAAGATCCTCACAATACGCATACAAATTGTTGAAATTTTGCTCGACAATTTCTTGTACCTGATCTTCGCGTCTCTTGATTCCATCTCCATCGTTTGAAGATTCTTGATCACTTTCGTCACTCTCATCCGTGTCGCTTTCACTTCCTGATGCTTTTTTTCGTTGCGAGGCTACTTGAGCCCTCACATATCTAGGGTCGATTTCGCAATCCTTCTCCTCCCTCGAAACTTTTTCAAAAAAATTACCAAAGACTTTTTCCAAATATTCCTGACCAATACGAAAGATGTACTTCTCCAATGATTTGGTAAAGATTGAAGAGCCTCTGAACAACGTATTAAAAACATTATTGCTTTGAGTGGTGTTCTGGGATTTGTTCATGTAGTTCTTGCGAGTAATGTTGTCAACTGTGACGAGTTCCACTTCGATTAATGACTTGAACCATCTTTCTTCAATTCCAAGGCTTTGGAAAATGTCAAGTAGAATGAAACTTACATTCTCAAATTCGGTAGTCCCGACTGTTGAATTGCAAAATTCAATGAGTTGTTTCATAGGGCAATTCAGAAGCATGTTTTCAAGCGCCCGAAACTCATGGGGTGGTGGTATAAAGTATTCTCTAAGATCCACGGTCAACAAGAGCTTGCCAATGGGCAAGTTCCCAGCATCGTATATAGAAAGACGAACGATGTTGTTGACCAGAGAGGTCTGGGTGGCCGTTATATTGTTTGGTGGTGGCAGGCCGCCCATGTCAAGTGACCCAATTGCACTATTCTCGACCATCATAGTGGAAAGCGCACCCAGCTTTTGAGTCAAAATATCAGGAGTCACATAAACAGTGCCAATGACTCTGTCGCACATTGAATATCCGTTCTCTTTGTGGCATTTTTTGACAACAATCCGGATCATTTGCGTCAGAATAGGTAGATCAGTGGAAAATTCTTCTTTCCAGAAGGGATTTGTGGTGTGGCAGACAGCCGAGGTTTTTGCCCAAGGAAAGCCCCACATGAGCACTTCGGCATAGATCTTCCCCAGGTTTTTCTCAGAGGTCGGAACGTTATCAAATTTAGCCTCTATAATGTCAATGGTAACTTTCTTGGATACGCGAAGATGATTTCTGGAAAAATTAAGGAGATTTGGGGAAGGCAGATCAGGGCCGGTATCAGATACCATTGACTTAACAGTGGTATCATTCTTCTGGGTTGGGACCGACGATAATTTACCCTCCATTTCTAAAGTGCCTTCCAAATTAACGACACGGGTGACAGTTGTATTGTTGAACAAGGACAGCTCGTCGAACATTCCAATATACTCACGCTTGCAGAAGTAATTGAGGCCAACATACCAATCCTCCAAATCAATATGCAAAGGGAACTCTATCAAGATCCGCTGGTTGCTAGCAATTGCCTTGCCGTCTTTCTCAAGAAGACTTTGCGAGGAAATGGCGTCTAGGTTCAAGCTTGAAGTTGTGCGAATTGTGGTATTGAGGCGTAGCTCTTTGATGTTGCCGATAAATATAGTGTTCGGAGAGTTGCATATGGAATGGTGGACCTCCCTGATCTCGGAGCTGAGAACTTTGCGGATGTCAATTGAATAAAGAAGGGTGCCGTCAAGTTCCGTGATGAAGTTTAGCATTCCGTTGGACTTCAACACGCCCATTGTGTAGAACCAGCCCTCAGCGATAGCACTGTCAAAGGCGGCATTAGAGTGGAGACTGCTGTTGGGATCTAGCTCGTCAATGTAAACCGGCGCGCGAGGGCCCTCCACTTGGTTGACGTTCTTTGCTTTTGCCGGGATGGGCCCGTAGATTTTGAAGCGGCAAACAAGCAACTCGTGCGAGTCCGAGGACGAGGAGGAGCTGTCCAAGGCGCGGTTTTCCGCAAACCACTTCTTGGCCAAGCCCAGTGGTTTCATGTTCTGCCAGGCCATCAAAGCCAGGAGCACGTAGCCAAACTGAGAGCGAGAAATGGTCCGCAAGTATAGTCTGACATTATCGAAGGAGCGAACGTAGATGACAGGGTACTCTTCAGAGGTGGCAGCGTCGGACTCGAACTTGTTTTTGCCGAAGCGCCTTCGAGGCACGGCCTGCGACGGCACGGACGTGGAGATCTGCACGTGGCACGACTGGATGTCGGTGATGAGGAGGCTGTGCTTGCCATCGTAGCCTCGGGCCACAATGGAGCCGTTCTCGGTGAAGACGATGTTGGATTGTGCTGACCACGACACGCCGTCCTTGGACACGTGGACATCGGAGCTCTGGAATAGCGCCTTATCCCGTAGTAGCGTACGGTGGAAGGGAGACAGGTGGGGCATCTAGGGGAGGCGGAGGAGCACACTGGAGCTTGGTGTGCAGTGTGCAGAGCGGGCCGAGGCAACTGTGGATTTGGGGTGGGGGAGAACGCCAAGGCGGGGCAGGTCAGGGGTAATGGCGGCGGCCCAGAGAGAATGAGAGAAGACGCTGGAAGCCGAGGTGGTGTGGCGGACACGAGGGCGGGAGAGAAAGACTATGGGGAGGTGCAAGGAACCGTCAAAATAAAGCGAGTCCGATGGTGGTCCAACGTCGCGGGTTCCTGCAGGAGGCCCTGCACGCGGCTAGCGAGAACTAGTGTAGGTGGGGCATCCAGGGAAGCTGCAGGCGGAAGCGGCTCGGGGTGCAGCGGGTCCGCAGGGACCGGGACCGCGGGCCAGGAACCATGGCCCGCCCAGCCAACGCCCACCCACGGCCCCAGCCCCACGGTCCCGGCCCACGGGCGCGGCCCGGCAAAGGCCACGCTGCGTTCGCAGCACCGCGCATGCTTATCACCACACAGCGGACTTGGGAGGGCAGGTGCGTTGAAGGCGAAAATTTGCGGGCCGTATGCATGCAAGACAGGTGCGGCGCTGGAGCCCGTCCCCGGCTCGACCGCAGTGACAAAACGGTCCCGGACCAGAAAATGCCGCCAACAGAGATGGTCCCTGGTCTCGTCACGGGCCAAGGCGCGGTCCCTGGACCGTCCCTGGACGGTGCCTACGCATGCCTCCCGAAGCGGGAATGCTCGGTGCTGCCAGCACGGAGGGCCCTGGAAGGGAATGTCAGGCCATGGCCGGGCGACAGCGGGGTCTGTCGACAGATTTTAGGCCAGGCTGCTCGTTTGGACCAGGCTCGGACACCACAGGGCCAAGACTCCGCAAAGCCTGGGCCAGGTGCGGGCCGCACCCTCCACGGACAGGGCCTAGAACCGGAGTCCAGGACGCTGGCAAAAAACGGCCGCACGCACTGGGCCCTACTCCAGCTGCGACACTTCGCGGTCCTGCGTGCGCACCCAGAAATTTCTCTCGACACTTCTCTGGACCCCAGGAGTTCTTCTCTAATGTCATCGGCCTACAACCAAATGCCCCCCGATGTGACCCAGACTCTTCAGACACAGGGACACGGCGGGGAACAGACCGAGCCCGGGGCTCCTGCCGCCAGCTCCTCCGAGTTCGCGTGCACCTACTGTGGGCTAGACTCGCCTTCTCTGGTGGTCAAGTGTGAGCTCTGTGACAAGTGGTTCTGCAACGGCCGAGGCCAATTGGCCGGCTCCCACATCGTCAGCCACATGGTGCTCTCCAAGCACAACTCCGTGTCGTTGAGCGAGTCGTCTCCCTTGGGCGCCGAGACCTTGGAGTGCTACAACTGTGGCAACCGGAATGTCTTCGTCTTGGGGTTCGTTGCCGCCAAGCAGAGCCTGGTGGTGGTGATCTTGTGCCGGATCCCCTGTGCTCTCCAACGAGACATCAACTGGGAGATCAACGAGTGGCAGCCGCTTTTGGAGAACCGCGCCCTCTTGTCCTGGGTGGCCCCTTATCCTTCGGTCGAGGAGGAGGCGCAAGCGTCGTCCATTTCCGACGCCCAAGTCCGCTCGCTTGAGGCTAAATGGCGCACCGACAAAGACGCCTCTGTGCTGGACTTGACCGGTCTCCCCGACCCAGAAAAGCGGCTTCTGCCCGTCTTGTTGAGATTCAGCGACGGCAACGCCTACCACAATTCCTGGGTTCCTTTGATCGAGGCCGAGGCCGAGTGCGACCGTTTGTTGAAGGAGTCCCAAGCGTTGGAGCACGTGGATATCTTTTGGCTGGAGGCCAGCAACGGCGACTTCTTGGCCGACTTTGCTCTCTCCGCCTACGAAAACACCAACCTCGTGATTACTATTGGCGACACTATCAAACTCCATCACAGACTGCCTGGCGCTTCCGTCAAAAACACTTGGGTCGGCTCAGGTACAATCATCCTGCGTCCTAGTGCCAAGAAGGACTTTTTCACCGCTTGCTTTCCTCGCACGGACAAGCCGCCAACACACATCTCGAGCGGCTTTACCATCGAGTTTATGTGGGTGGGTGTTCCGTACTTCCGCTTGATCACTGCAATCAAAGCCTTCGCCACCAAGGCTGACTCTTTGAGTGCTTACTTGTACCATACTATCTTGGGACAGCAGGTTCTTGACGTCCAGTTCAAAACAAAAATCCCTCATAATTTATCGGTCCCCGGATTGACGGACTTGAACGAGTCTCAGAAGCAGGCGTTGATCATGGCAATTAGGTCTCCGTTGTCGTTGATCCAAGGTCCTCCTGGTACTGGAAAAACCGTCACGTCATGTGCCATCATCTATAATCTTTCGAAATTGCAGAAAAACAAAATCTTGGTTTGCGCTCCGCTGAACGTTGCAGTGGACCACCTTGCCGAGAAGCTCAATACCTCGGGGCTAAAGGTTGTTCGAATCTATTCCAAGGCTCGCGAAGAGGTGGAGCCTGGCTATCTATCCTGTGATATTCGGACGCTCGTCCAAAAAGACCTCAAATTTGCGCGTGGATTGATCCAAAAGAAAGAAAACGGCGTGAAACTAAGCAAGCTGGAAGAAGCAAAGATTGCTTCTGCCTTGAGAAGCTCCGAAAAGAGAATCATCGATGGAGCCGATGTTGTCTGCTGCACTTGTGTGGGTGCTATGGACAGAAGACTAAAGGGTCGCTTCAACACTGTTTTGATCGACGAAAGTACCCAGGCATTGGAGGCGGAGGTTTTGGTGCCACTCATAAAGGGCTGTAAACAGCTTATTTTGGTCGGAGACCACCAGCAGTTAGGCCCCGTTGTGATCGACGATAAGGCAGGAAAAGCAGGCCTTTCACAATCGCTTTTTGAGAGACTCATCTCCTTAGGGCACGTGCCCCACCGCCTTGAAGTTCAGTACCGTATGAACCCTATGTTATCTGAATTCTCATCAAACATGTTCTATGAGGGCTCCCTTCAAAATGGCGTGAGTATGGAGGACAGGACTTGGGCCAACCTGACCTTCCCTTGGCCCGTTCCTCGTCATCCCATGATGTTCTGGGTGAATTACGGGAAAGAGGAGTTGAGTGCGAACGGAAACTCGTATCTCAATAGAGTGGAGGCTATGAATGTTGAAAAAGTAATCACCAGGCTTTTTAAGGATGGAGTGAAGCCTAGTCAAATTGGCGTCATCACCCCTTACGAGGGACAGAGAGCCTATATCTCCAACTACATGACCATGAATACTCTGATACTCGAGAAGCGAGCTCAGTACGAGGAGATCGAAATTTTGTCGGTTGATTCGTTCCAAGGAAGAGAAAAAGACTTCATCATCTTGTCATGTGTTCGAGGCAATTCAGACAATAAGATTGGGTTTTTGAGCGATCCTCGTCGTTTGAATGTGGCATTGACTCGTGCCAAATATGGCATGGTAGTTCTCGGAAATCCCGCATCTTTGAGCAGGAATAAATTGTGGAACCGTCTTTTGGTGCACTATAGAGAAAAAGGATGTCTTGTCGAAGGACCCCTTGACAATTTGCAGTTATCTCTTGTTCAGCTCAAGGAATTCAAGGAAAATGAAAAGACAAGGCCTTTTGTCCGAAACGATTATGACACTCCGGATGATTTGCAGAGTATGCTCTCATACGTCGCAGAACAAAGAGATGTTGGATACAACAGACCTTCTAGCAGGACAGCTGAGGCATTCGAGATGGATGAGAATATGTGGCCACAGCTTTCTAGCAATCAACTCACGAAGCTTGATGCTCAGACCGCAAACTATGGATCATTTGGGAGATATCCAGATGAAGGAACTCCAAAAGTGGAGGACATGAAGAATTTCGTCGATGCATTTTCGAGCGCTTTGAACATTTGATAATTTCAATTAATGCTCTTTTCAAAAAACAAGACAGGAAATTCGGAAGCTTCTCATCCGCAGCGTCTTAGCCAAGAGACGCAAGCTCCCACGATTCTAATAGCAATAAGTCCGGCCGGCTCTTTCGGGTCGGCGGAGGCTAGTCAAGCAACCTCAATTTAGTATGGATCACCCCGCGACGCATATGTTGCCAGAGAGTGAGGAACTGAGGCGGGGTTGCGAAATTGACCCCAGCAATTATTGTATCGGTACCACCGAACCGGGTGCGTTGCATAGAAGCCTCTAAAGTCGGATGCGCCTTTTCTCAAAGTGAAGTGAGGGGAGAACTCATCTTCCGGATAAGATGAATGACGGTATATTGCAGACGAGCAGGATGTGCACGGGCCTAAACGATAGCGAGCTCTATACAGTGATTTGCCAATAGCAACGCAGGCAATAAAGACCGCCAGGGTTCAAAATCGCTGGCCTAATGGGGACGGGGTCCAAGTGTATATGCCGGAACATCTATTGCATTTACGCACTGTAATACTTTGCACCACAATGCGGTTGTCTTGGGGATGGCGAACGCGCCGTTCCGTCCGACAACAGGGCGCCCATGTTGGATTCGGGATGTAGCCAGTTGCTCGGAATAGGCGTTTCAGCGAAGAAACAGAGGTCATAAAGGCGTGTGTAGAAGCACTGATTCACTGATGAATTGGGCGCGCAGGACGCACTGCAACGCGTCTTAAGTTAAGCCCGAATTGCGGGGGAAGTATCATCTACAGGATCGAAGTTTTTCAGAGTCTTTTGATTAAAGTACGGAAGCAAGAAGTTTTGAGGTCTTGCGGCGAACTCGGATGTGAAGAATCCTAGAGAGCATAATGTAATGAATGGGGGAAAAGATTACCAGAATCGATTTTCGTAAGGGAGAAAGGGGCATAAATAATTGTAGCGGGTATCATGATGGAGACAGTGCTCAAAGTGCGATGAAAGACGTCAAGTCAAACTCGTCTTTGCCGAACTTGTTCTCGGCCACGGGAAAGCAGTCCAAGTTGATGGGCTGAAGCAAAGTCTCGAGGGTCTCCATCTCAGGAAGGTCCTCAACCTCGTTGTAGGAGAGGTTGAGGGGCTCTTGGTCGAGCTTGGGCATGTGCATGAAAGCATCGAATTCGTTCTTTGCTGGTGCCACTGGAGTGGTGGTGCATTGGAGAGGTGGCGTCAAGGTGTTCAAGTCATTGATGATTTTTTGGGTTGGCTGTGAGTTTGTTCTTCTGAGGCGTCTGTCGTGCAGAGGCTTTCTGACAGCGTTGGGACCCTCGTAGGTCTTGAATTGCAATCCGCCAGCGGACTTGCTCTTGGGTATAGTAGGGACAGACTTGGATCTCTTGTGCATTTTTTGCTGCAATGTCTCTGGTGCCATGCTGGGCTCGGCCTGCGATGCATACAAGGGCGAGGCGAAGAAGGCTTGCTCATCGAACTCTGGGTATGAAGGCTGTGGTCTGAAAGATGTTTGGTATGTGAGCTCTAGTGGCATCATGAGGCTCTCAGCCAGTTGTGGTTGGTCCATGCTGTAGTTCATGTTCATCAAGCCCAAGCCAAAGGATTGGTCGTCGAACAAGTACTGGTTCTCGTATTGGGACATGCTAGCTTGAGACAACTCATCTTCCAGGTTGTATGCAGAGGTGAATGATTCATTAGTCAGAGACAATGGGGATTGAGAAGCCATTCCATGAGGCGAGAATTTCATGTCTGGCGATGCGATGGATGAGGCATCGGACTGCTCGTCCTCCTGTTCGGACTTGACGGGGCTCAAGTCGACAAAAACGAAGTCCTTAGGCATGCCAGGCTTGGATCTGGGTCTTTTCTTCATGGGCATTCTCTTGGTCATGCCTTGCTTGCCGGCGGCAGACATCTTCAACGAGTTGTTCAAGCATTCGAGAAAAGAGTCGGACTCGGCTCCGTTTGAACTAGAACCAGAGACCGATCTCTTGACTCTCCACATCTTCTTTCCATTGGCGGGTGGTAATACTTGCATTCTGGAGGTTAGTACGCTTGTTGCCAGGATGTGGAGCAGGGTGCTGAGCCAAGTACATACTTGATAGATAGTAGAATAAAAGCTGAAATGTGATGATCTGAAAAATGGATAGGGTGGGGAGGGGGTGTGTCTTTATATGTATCTGGAATTGTTCTGAGGGGAAGACACAAAGCAAAGCTTTCAGTGCATCAGCACTTCAATGACTTCGGACTAACGTTGAGATGCGCTGAAGGTCGTCGGACCTAAATGCATTGCGCACCGCGGGTATTTATGCCGCACATGGTTAGGAATCGAAGCCGTTCATGTACACCATAAGCCCCTTTAGGCCGACTCTGTTTACCCCAGTTTTAAAAAAACTTCTCTGCTGTGGGGCTCGGCTGCTTCAACGAGCATACAACTAAGCCCATTTGAAGGCCAATCTTTTGAAAGCTTTCGAGCAAGCTTTTTGTGGACCCTCACGGGGTTACAAGGGCATTACTAGGCTCCATTAGGCTGTTTTGGTTTCCAGGAATGTCGCTAGACATGGTTAGGTATGGGGCCAAAGATTTGTTGCCTAACAGGGAAATAGAGTGCATATAATCTATATGATGTGCAGCGATTGAAGCTCGTTGGAGTATATTACCTACATTTTCTGCAGAAGGCGGCAATAGCGGAGAGCCCTTTTTCCAAATTAGGAAAGAGAGGTGGGAATGATGATTTAGCCCTGAAGCGCGGCCTCAAGCCCATGAAGGGCATAAGTCATGCATGAACCGGAGTTGACACTCCGGTTCATGCCTCGTCCCCTCAATTATCAATTCAGGGTGCAGAGGACGGATATCCCGCTGACGCTTTTTTTTGCCGAATTGTGACTTGCATCTGCTTGAGCAGCAGAGGCGATGGAATCTGGCACTTTAGGGTACTTGGAAACTCAGTTCATCCATACCAAAGACAAACTTAAATTTCGAATCCAATGAGTATTTTGGAAGGAACCTCGCAGGGTTGCTGTGAAAGCGCATTCGTCGAATGGTGACGCACAGAGTATAAACGCATCATGTACCCCGAGGCCTAATTAGGCTTCAATGGCTTAATTAGGCAGGGATCGATGATTTATACGACCTCGCGTTTTTGTGCAGCACAATTCCGCTTCCTGCGCGCAGATGAGGGGTGCGAAGATTTGACCCCAGGTGCAGAATCTGTGCACTCCTTGCGAAAGCCCTAGTGAAACCCATGTCGAAGCGGCCTCATTAGTCACTTTGATGGTCGTAGAAGACTTTGTGGTGAAACAAACTGCAGAACCATTTCGTCAGGGATTCTGTAGCGCGGCAATGGAAATCCGGAAACCGGCCGCGGGGAGCATGAGAATTCCGTATCCCACATCCTGTCTGCGCATAAAATTGGCGCGCGGACGACTGCGGGCGTTCTCCACAGTCCAAACCCTCTCTTCTCCGCTTGTTGCAGACAAGTGAGGGGAGCGAGGTGTGCCTCCGACAGAGAAACATTTCAATCACATATGATATTTGCAACCAGGGGCTTGGTGTGGGGAAGACGGAATCTCGGCCCTGCCCATTTCTTAAGCCATCTTCATCCCTGAAATTCTTGCAGCGCTGAGGTATGTGTCCCAGGGAACATGTGGTAGGTGGGTCTTCGAGTGGGTCGAAGATGTGACGTAATTTTGGTCGCTTTTGTTGCGGCACCCCACAGGCACGCAAAGGGCGGGTTGCAGCATAGGCAGCGGTGGTACAGGTGCCGAAATGACGATACCATGACCACCCGGCCAACTTTATGCCTTGACGTTGACTCAGCACGGCCTGAGTCAGGCCTGGGCAAGATGGCAAGACAACCACCACTGGTGCCCCCACGCTCGCACACAGTGCCCATGGGTCTGCATGTAAAGTCGCGGATGCGAGAGGCAGTGATGAAATGCGCTCTTCAACAGAATGGTTGAGCCTGAACACTAATCACGTGAGCCACCGGGCACATCAGCCACTGAAACGGCAACCGCCAAGACGGTGACCGCTAGCTCATCAGCATTGACATATATGACTTGACGAACCGGGTGCATGCCCATGGCTTGACATCAAGGGCATTGAGAAAAGTGCGACGGTTTGGCAAATGTGGGAAGCGAGCGGTGTCGCGAAAAGAAATTGCCGTTTAGGGCGGAATCGAAATCAAAGAGGTACAAACTTTGACGCATGCAAGCAGGCCAGGCCGGTGTGCTACGCCCAAGCGAAGCTCATCCCACAGCATTTCCGCTTTGGGAGTAGTGATTGCGAATGCCGATGAGGGTAGCTCCCCTTCTGGTCCGAAAGTAAACACTGGCGAAACGCACCAAGGCGTCTTCTGCAAGGCAAGGTAGGTTGCAAGTAATTTAAGCATAGGTTATGACAGGCATTAGCGGCCGGGCCTTCGACACAACAACGGTCCTATTTGGGCAAATTGATTGCAGAAGCCGGACTTGGCAGCACCCGCTGTGCTCGACCACACACCGCCCTGACATTGCCGGATCGAGGCAATAGTCAAACACGCCAAAGCAGTGGGCTCAGGCCTGTGGTGGAACCACATCCGGGTAGTGGACGGCCCAAATTGACCAAGGATGTAAATGGCAATGGGTGCCGCTGCGGGACGACCGGGTTTTCTATGGCTTGTCGCTGTCGTTTTGAGCTAGTTTCTTCAAGATGCGTTCTTTTGCCTCGGGAGTGTAGTCCAAGGTCCGGGTGTCCAGGGTGCGCATGGTCATGCCGATGTTCTCTCTCTTACGCCGCTCGACCTCTTCTCTCAGGTGAGGCTCGAACTTGATGAACTCGAAGTCGGTGCCGGCTTTCCAGAATCCGTAGCATCCCACGAAGATCGCGATTGAACCAACAATGACTTTGTGGGACATGGGGGCCGAGGGGGGAAGCTTGTTCATGGCGGATGGTTGTCGGAGGGGTCGTGCTGAGCTGGATTTGAGGGCCGGGTATTTTCGTAGCGCTGCGTTCACTGTAGTTCAGTGATGGGTTTGGGTGGTTTGGGTGGTTTGGATGTTTGGTGTTTTCGCGTTCGTTGATGTGATGCTGGTGCGCCGTTGTGCGAATTGACCCAGATGGCACGAATTCACCCAGATGGCATGCGAATAAACGGAGGGTCCGATTCAAGTAGAGCACCGACTAAGAGAGTCGAGGTGGCTCATTGACAACTGCGTCTTGGAAAAGGCCTCACCATAAGGGTTCGGAAAAGCTCGGAAGAAGTGCACGGAAAATCCACAAGGTGCCAGGCCAAAACGGCCCGCGGCAGGAACACGGCTCTATATAGGCGAACGCCCGGATGAAACGTGGCCAGGGACCGCCGATAAGCCAGGCGACCAAGACGGGAAATCAAGCGAGGAAGCAACCTGATTAGGAAAAAACCCGGGCGACCCTAGGCAGCGTTGCTCAGCTGGACGGGTGGGCTGGGACCAGGGAATTTCCTTTTTGGGCAGTGGCCTCACGCACGAGGTGCGTCGTTTTCTTGATCCGTCCCATGCACCTACCCAGACCAGGCTGGGACGCTCTGGTTGCGGCTGTTGGGCAAGCTCCACGTCACCGTGCATTGGCCAGCGCTAGCCCTTGCCACTGGCCACGAAGTCGACCCAACCTGTGCCGCTGCCGGCGCCGGTGTGCACGTGACCCGGTCTCACGTGCGGCGCCCGGGCAAAGAAGACGCAGAGCCTCGGCAGGGCACAGGCAAACTGTGCCGCCACTCAACAGTACACACCCATCAGCACCCAACAACGCTCTCAACAAGGCAAGCACACAACATTGCACCACAGACTTCCGTTGCACCATGGCAACGGCGGAAGCGGCGCTTCCTGCAGGAGCGACGTTATCTGGGGCGCGCACTCGAGCCACCGTGCCAGTGCGAACGCATTCCAGTGTAGTGCGCACTACCCCGACCTCCCTCAACAGGAGCCCCACTGCACCGCCGCCTCCACCGCACACCAAAATGGCCGCCTTGCCCAAGCGCATCATCAAGGAAACCGAACGCTTAGTGCTGGACCCAGTGCCAGGCATTCTTGCCGTGCCCTCGGAGGAGAACTTGCGGTACTTCGAGGTGACGATCGACGGCCCCGCCTCGTCGCCATACGCCAACGGCAAGTTCCAGTTGGAGCTCTACTTGCCGGACGACTACCCCATGTGTGCGCCCAAGGTGCGGTTTTTGACCAAGATCTACCACCCGAACATCGACAAGTTGGGCCGCATCTGTCTTGACGTGCTCAAGGACAACTGGTCGCCGGCCTTGCAGATCAGAACCATTTTGTTGAGTATCCAGGCCTTGCTCGGCGCCCCCAATCCCGACGACCCCTTGGCCAACGACGTGGCCCAGGACTGGAAGGCCGACGAGGCTCTGGCAATAGCCGTGGCCAAGGATTGGACAGAGAAGTACGCCAAGTGAGCTGCCTGCCTGCTCCGGCTTTCGGGACGGGCACTGCCGCTGCCATGGCCCGCCCGCCCGCCAAGCACCCTTGAGTCTCGGACGTCCTCTTGCAAAGCCCTCGGCAGTGCCTGGGGTGAAGGGCTATCCTTGCTGCGGCGGCTTTCAATCCGCTCAAATCTGCAGTGCCGCGGGAATCGGCTCACTGCCGCCGCTGCCTAGGTGGCTGCGGGTGAAGCCCACCAATGTTGGGCCGTTGTGGGTCTGCCCGACGCCTTGCCCCGCCCTACTATGCGCAGGCCTCCACTGCCCCCTCCCCATTGGCTGGCGGTGGAAGTGCCGTCGGCACCAGACTCGTTGGGTCCGGGATTATTTACCGATTTACTGAATAGCCCATATTGCACGGCACAGCCATGGCGCCGCGTAGCGCGCTGAAAACAGGTGGACCTTATCGCAGGCACAAGCTGTTTCACGCTTGCTGCAGGCTTGCGCCAGTCTTTGTAGTGGGACGTAGAGCGATTCGAAGAAGTTTCCTGGGGTCGCGGCTCTCGCAGCACAATGTTTCACTTTTGGGGCAGTGCGGTCGCGCACATGGCCGGCTATACTTAGAAGTAAGGACAGCTCGGCTCCGACGCCTTGGGATCTCCCCGGCACCTGGCTAGCCAAAACCACCTCCAAGTCTGTAGGACAGTTCCAGCCCCGGCCCCGCCTCCCGCTTGAAAACGCATGCCGGATGAAACGTCCGCGACGAAACACTCTTCTGACCCTCCTGAAACGCAGCTGCGCACCGGCCGCGATGCGCCGTCTTCCCCATGAGCTGGCACCAATGCGCGCGAGGTGCATCCCCAGGCGACGCGACCCGGTCCATTTCGGGGCAGCCGGATTCGGCCTTGGGGGCAAGGGAACCAAAATGTAGGCGGCCCTCGGAAAACCGAAGGCGTGGGTCCGATTTCCGGGGGGTGGGTTGTGCATACCGGGCCCGGTAGACGGGCGGGCCGGATTCTCATACTTATCAGTACACGTTTTGCAGGGTCCTAGGGTTTTCGCGTTTCACGCTTCTTTTTTTCTTACTCATCCTCATTTACCAGTGTCACCTGAAACAACTGGACTGGCCATACGTCCTTGACCATTTTGACTCATTAAGAGGCCCCCGATTCCCCGTTCGCCAAAACAGCACCACCGCCACGCCCTCTTGTGGCTTTTCCTCACCCCGATCCATTCCAAGCCATTCGGCCCGGCCCACTAGCAAATCCCCGTGCCGAAAGACCCCCGGCCTCCCTCTGTCTATAATGGACTCCTTTGCATATCCCAAGAGTCCCTTCTTGGACAACGGATCCGAGTCTTCTTTCGAGGAATCCTCAAACAGTTATCCCAACAGCATAGCGCAGTCGCCTGTTCTACATACCAATAAGCGGGGGAAGCAAAAGTTGCAGTTCGATCTTCCCGAGTCCACGGCCAGCTCGTTCTCCCACCCCACATCTCCATTCACCGACGGCCATGATTTCCAGGCCCCGGGCACCCCTTTGGCCCAGATGTTCCCCCTGGAAGCAGAACCTACCCCCATGAGACGGCATAGATGGGGAACCACCCGTAATAAGTCGGGAAAACCTCAGAAAGAAAACATAAACCGCTCCAAGACTTTGAAGCGAATCTTCAAGCATGATCATACCGCCGGCAAGCGTTCCCATTCTCGCCGAGACGCGTCTTCCCCCGACCCCTTTGCCAATGATCCGGCTCGGGGAAGTAACTCCAGCAACCACGTGGACCATGACGACACAGATGACGAGCCAGAGCCCCCGGCACCGCTAGATCCGAAGGATCGGAGAGCCGACAAAAGAACGGTTGTGTTCAATAGGAACTTACCAGAAAGCATGACCGATCCCGAGACGGGCTTCCCCCTAAAGGACTACCCGAGAAACAAGATAAAGACGGCAAAGTACACTGCGGTGACGTTCTTCCCCAAGACCCTATGGTCTCAATTCTCTACCGATATCGCGAACAATTACTTCTTGTTCTTGATTATCCTCGGCATCTTCCCCATATTCGGAGTTCCGTCGCCAGTCTTGGCCGCCGTCCCTCTCATTGTCATCGTGTGCATCACAGCCTTACGAGATTCTGTTGAAGACTCGCAGAGAACAGCCACAGACATGGAAGTGAACAATCAACCGACTCACATCCTCACCCAAGTATCCGAGTCAACTGTCGGATACCAGTACGTTAACAAAAATGTGAGCGACGATAGCATTTCTATCTGGAGAAAGTTCAAAAAGTGGAATTCGAAAATGCTATTCAAGTTCGTCGGCAAGGCCAAGTCTAACCTTACGAAGAAAGGCAGACAGGCAAAGGCAGAGGCTGCTCAGAACCCTCAAGATCCGGAAGATGTTCCTAGGAAAAGTTTTGATAGTATTGCGGAGTTTAGAAGAAATTCGAAGCTCCCAGAAGCCGGTGACTTCAGAAAATCGATGCAATCAATGAGAACTTCCATCGGTAATTCAGAAAGAACAATGGCTTTCTCACGGAAGACTTGGAAGGAAGTGAAAGTGGGAGACATAATACGCATAAACAACAATGAAGAGGTCCCTGCTGACGTCATGATTTTGTCTTCGAGTGACGATGACAATTGCTGCTACGTGGAAACCAAAAACCTCGACGGTGAAACAAATCTCAAGATTAAGCAAGCGCTTTCCTTCACGTCTGATCCCAAGAAGTTCAAGCGTGCAGACAACTTCATGAATCTAGATTTTGAAGTCGATAGCGAGGGCCCTCACCCAAATCTTTACTCATATGAGGGTGCCGTGGTTTACAACAGAGATGGTGATGTAAAGAAAGAATCCGCTTCTATTAGCAACCTTATATTGCGTGGATGCTTTTTAAGAAACACAAAGTGGGTTATTGGCATTGTCATGTTCACCGGATCTGAGACTAAGATCATGCTTAACTCTGGTCTCACACCTTCCAAAAAATCACGCATATCTCGTGAATTGAGCTACTACGTCATTATAAATTTCGTCATTTTATTTTGTCTTTGTTTCTCGAGTGGTATAGCCAGTGGCTTTAGCTATCGAGAAACCAATACCTCGAGGGACTACTTCGAGTTTGGCACAATCGCCGGAAGTCCCTTCAAAAACGGGCTCGTGAACTTTTTTGTTGCTGTCATTTTGTATCAGTCATTGGTGCCGGTTTCACTATACATCACAATTGAAATCATCAAGTCTTTGCAAGCTTACTTTATTTACTCGGATGTTGGCTTGTATTATGACAAGCTAGACTTTCCGTGTAATCCGAAGTCTTGGAGTATATCGGATGATTTGGGACAGGTTGAGTATATTTTCAGTGACAAAACCGGCACCTTGACGCAGAACCTAATGGAGTTTCGGAAATGCACAATTAACGGAGTCTCATATGGTAGAGCATATACTGAAGCCCTAGCTGGTTTAAGAAGAAGACAAGGATACGATGTTGAGGAGGAGGGTCGAATCGAAAGAAAGCTCATAGCTGAAGATCGATTCGAAATGCTTCGCAGCTTACGAGAGATATCAACTAATATTTACGATGAGGATCTCTCTCTTGTGTCTAGGAAGTTGGTTCTGGATATGAAAGGTGCGTCCGGTGCCCTTCAAAAAGCGTGTGATGAAGAGTTTTTCCTCGCGTTAGCATTATGTCATTCTGTGATTGTTGAAGATGATCCGAAAGGATCCCTAAAGATGATTCTTAAAGCCCAGTCGCCTGACGAAGCCGCCCTTGTCGGCACGGCTCGTTCTCTAGGATTTGTCTTCGCAGACAAGTCTAAACGGGGCTACATCGTGAGGGTTCAGGGTGACAAGCGCGAGTATCAAATTTTGAACACACTTGAATTCAACTCAACCCGGAAGAGAATGAGTGCTATTGTGAAACTCCCCAGTGAAGGTCCCGATGAGGAACCGAGGGTAGTGTTGTACTGCAAGGGAGCAGATTCCATCATTTATTCCCGGCTTGCAAGTGAAAACTCTGCAGAAATGCTCGAAGAAACTTCCCGTCATTTGGAGGATTTCGCAACAGAAGGTTTGAGGACACTCTGTATTGCGAGACGCGAGCTCTCTTGGTCTCAATATCAAGAATGGAACGAAAGATTTCTCGAAGCTTCTTCTTCATTATCGGATCGTGATGCAAAAGTGGAAGCTGTTGCCGATTCTATCGAAAGAGAATTGATTCTTTTGGGTGGCACTGCCATAGAAGATAGACTCCAAGATGGCGTTCCCGAATCGATTCATATTTTGGGTGATGCTGGAGTGAAGCTCTGGGTTTTGACTGGTGACAAGGTTGAGACCGCCATCAACATTGGCTTCTCCTGCAACTTACTTGGAAATGATATGAACTTGCTAGTGTTGAAGTGCGACGTTCTGGAACAAGAGAAAGCAAAATACGATATCATTCCTGGCGATGATGACGCAATGATCATCGAAAAACTTATCCAGGGTTACTTGCAAGAGTATTTCAATATGCTTGGAAGCGTCGAGGAATTGGAGGCAGCAAAGCTAGAACATAATGCCCCAAGCGAGAAGTTCGGTGTCGTGATCGATGGTGATGCTCTCAAACTTGCGTTAGGCAACCCAGAGGTGCAGATGAAATTCCTTCTCCTCTGCAAGCAATGTAAAGCAGTTCTTTGTTGTCGTGTTTCCCCCGCACAAAAAGCAGCAGTTGTCAAAATGGTGAAAGACACGCTTGATGTGATGACTTTAGCGATTGGCGATGGCTCGAACGATGTGGCAATGATACAGTCTGCAGACGTGGGAGTTGGCATTGCTGGTGAAGAAGGACGCCAGGCTGCTATGTCCTCGGACTATGCTCTTGGTCAATTCAGATTCTTAACCAGATTACTCTTAACCCACGGCCGGTGGTCATACAAAAGATTTGCCGAAATGATTCCCAGCTTTTTTTTCAAGAACATCCTTTACACACTTGCATTATTTTGGTACAGCATTTTTAACAATTTTGATGGGTCCTACTTGTTCGAGTTTACTTATATCATCTTTTACAATTTGGCATTTACGTCGCTACCTGTGATCTTCTTGGCTGTGTTCGATCAAGACGTCGACGCAAAAGTTTCAATGTTGGTACCGCAACTTTACCGAGCTGGTGTAACTAGATCTGAGTTTACGGAAAAGGCATTTTGGATATATGCGTGTGATGCCATGTATCAGTCGTTTGTGTCATTCTTCTTTCCTTATTGGATGTATTGCATCACATTCCAAGCTCTGAGTGGCAAAGGAGTTGATCATAGATTTTGGCTAGGCATACTTGTCACATTTGTGTCATGTATGAGTGCAAATCTCTACGTTTTGATGCATCAGTATCGTTGGGATTATCTATCATTTTGTGCATTCCTATTTTCCACATTGATTCTTTTTGGCTGGACAGGTATATGGACAGCAGGCTCATGGTCACTGGAGTTCTATCAAAGTGCCCGGATTATTTTCGGGCTGGGCATGTTTTGGGGTGTCTTCATAATCGGAGTTGTTGCTTGTCTTATCCCACGTTCAATTTATGATATCTTGCAAAAGTTCTACTTCCCCAAAGATCTGGACATTATCAGAGAGAGAGTCCAGAAGGGAGACTACGACATGTTTCCACCTGAATACGATCCCACAGATCCCAAACGTGGTGCTGTGCTTGTCGAAAAAGTGGTTGACGATCAAACAAAAGCGTTGGAGGTTCTGAAGCTAGACACAAGTGCCTCTAGTGGAGAAGACTTCGAGCCGCATAGCTCGCCACAGCCACAATTAGCAAGATTAAACCCAGCGGATCCTCATCTCCACGCGCTAAACTCGACATCCTATTATGCCGAAAACGACTCAATCATCGAGACCTACAACATAAATCGAATGAGTACGGCAGTATTGGACCACCCAATAGAGGAAATCTCGTTGTCGGACATGACGCCCATCGATCAGGATCTGAACATTACTCGGCAGAGATCGAGAGTCCGGGCCTCGTTGGACTTAGATGAGTTGACAACCTACGATTCGTTGCACAAGCATCTCAAGCAGGACTCTGAGAGAGTTAGCTCGCGTGAGATCTGACGCAACGCGTAGCCAAGTGGTGAGAGACGCAGAAAAAAGAAAAGAAGAGACAAAAAAAAATATGAAAACAATAACCGAACAGATCACCATACCAACAAACAAAAAATATTTGAAATGAATTTTCAGGTACAGAGGCATATATAGATTCTTTTAAGCTGGCTTCGGATATTTAAGCCAATACACACAAATCATGAAGCTTCGTATCGGATCATGGACTTCATCAATGTATGATTACATGTCCCCAGGTTTACGCAACTAGCGTATCCTGTACAATGGCAGTGCAGACCAGCAGCTTGATGCAAAGGGTTAAACGGAAGGAAGCCCAGCCTAGTGTAGGACTTTCTCCGAACTCAAGGGCCGACGGCCGTATCTGTTTGATAAATACTAGGCACAATGCCCCCAGTCCCCGCAATGAAGCAATTGATGTCTGTCGCTTGATTTAGGAAGCTGTTCTCGGTATCATTTTGATGTGATAGCGGCAAGCAAAAACAACGCTTTGGCTAACGGCACGAATGCACTACAAGGATTACGGAAAAGACAACCAAAGCAACAACTACAAGAACCTTAGGTTTGGTCGGCAAATGAGGAAATATTTTGGCCGGCATCCAGTTCATAGTGGTGCCGCGGGACGTAGCAGCTAAAAGTGCATAGGATTCGCGCCTACCTAAAACCGACCAATGAAAGCAGTGGTTTGGCCCGATAATTGCCGGGTCACGTGTAAGGAGCGCCAAATGCAATCGGGAAAAAGAAAGAAAAGCGAAAATTTTTCGCGTTGTCGCGGGAATTTCATGCGAAAAAAAAAAGGTTATATAAATGATCCCTTCCTTCTTTCACTCGCGATCCCTTTTTCTCTTTTCCTTGTAGATCCAGTCTCCACTCTAATATATTCATAAAATGGACAATTCTTTCGTGATCGACTTCTTGATGGGCGGTGTTTCCGCCGCCGTCTCCAAGACCGCCGCTGCTCCAATTGAGAGAGTCAAGTTGTTGATTCAAAACCAAGACGAGATGATGAAGCAAGGTCGTTTGGCTAGAAAGTACGATGGTATTGCCGAATGTTTCAAGAGAACTGCTGCTGAGGAGGGTGTCGGTTCTTTCTGGAGAGGTAACACCGCTAACGTTGTTAGATACTTCCCAACCCAAGCTTTGAACTTTGCTTTCAAGGACAAGTTCAAGAAGATGTTCGGTTTCAAGAAGGAGGAATCTTACTGGAAGTGGTTCGCCGGTAACTTGGCTTCCGGTGGTATGGCTGGTGCCACCTCTTTGGCTTTCGTCTACTCTTTGGACTACGCCAGAACTAGATTGGCTAACGACGCCAAGTCCACCAAGGGTGGTGAGGGTAGACAATTCAACGGTTTGTTGGATGTCTACAAGAAGACCTTGGCTTCTGACGGTATTGCCGGTTTGTACAGAGGTTTCGGTCCATCTGTCATTGGTATCGTTGTCTACAGAGGTTTGTACTTCGGTTTGTACGACTCCTTGAAGCCTGTTGTCTTGGTCGGCCCATTGGAGGGTTCTTTCTTGGCTTCTTTCCTCTTGGGTTGGACTGTCACCACTGGTGCTTCTACTGCCTCTTACCCATTGGACACTGTCAGAAGAAGAATGATGATGACCTCTGGTCAAGCCGTTAAGTACAACGGTGCTTTCGACTGTTTCAAGCAAGTCGTTGCCGCTGAGGGTATTGCATCTTTGTTCAAGGGTTGCGGTGCCAACATCTTGAGAGGTGTTGCCGGTGCCGGTGTCATCTCCTTGTACGACCAGTTGCAAGTTATCATGTTCGGTAAGAAGTTCTAAGCTTAGCTCAGTCTGGCTTGTATATATTTATACTCAACTGTTATCATACACTTGTTACTCATAAAATTCTTAGTAGTTGGTGCCTTGCCTTAGGTGCGTGTGATACCTGTTACTTGCAGGCAATCTGCGAGCTGCCGACCGCTCTTTTAAGTATGAGCAAAATTCATCGATTTTTATATAATATGAAGATGTACCAATGTTGAGCTCATTTCAAGATTGTGTAATCTAGACGAGTATAACTATTGGCATCCCCCAAATTCAAATTAACATCACCAATGAAGGCCTTAAGATTGAGCATTTTGCCTCTCAAAGTTCAAGTACAACAAGCTGTACTCTCCCTTCAAGTCATAGACGATTTTTTCGTGCTTCAAATAGCCCATCTTTGCCAATTGACCATCACATTGAGACAATCTCGTGAATGGGTTTTCTGGCGTTTGAGTAATTGGGTCACTGAAGAAAGTCACGCTAAACTTACCCGGCAAGAATATCTGCAAGATTCTGGTCAAGACAGTCATAATGTCGACATCTTTGTTATCTGTGAAAGAAAAATTGGTTTCGAAAGATGCGTATGACCATCCGCTTTCAGGGGTAACATGAAGGGTGTAGTAAAAGCCATTTGTCCCTGAGCTTATTGAGTTGGAAGAAAATCCACATGGCGTAAAAGAGAAGGCGTCGTGTATGAAGCTAGCACCAGTCACATCTCTATCGCCGTCATCTGACAATTCCATCTTGTCGCTCAACACGGGCGATGGAATCTGAACCAGATCTTTCTTGTTAGGCACTTTCAAAACAGCATCTTCACACGGGTCGAGAACACGATCCAAAAGGGTGGCTTTCATCACTGCTAAACCGTCTTCGTGGCCAGTATCATGATCCTCGACAATTTCATGGTTATCTCCAGGCTTGCGATCGGTGATAAATTGCGGTGATTTTTCCTCGTCGAGTCGGGTCATCAACACCTCAAACGTTTGGTCGCTCTTGCAGCTCAGTGATTCACGATTGGCTCCGTTTCCACCCATATACAAGTACCAGTGGTCATCGGAATTGAAGTCGCCTAAGACGTACAGTTTTCCTGCGGCAAAGAATTGGTCAAGGAGCAGGACCTCGTGTTTCCAGTCTGTGTGAACATGGATTTGTTTTTCCGGAAACATGAAAGATCTCCTTGAGTAGAAGACTTTATGTATCGACTTCGAGTCCAAGGAAGCGTTTTCGTTTTCGCCAGTAAGTTCTGTGTTGGCCAACTCAAATAGCTTCTCGATGCAAGCCAAGGTAGTGGTCGTTCCACAAGTCTTGAGAATCAATTTGTGGGCGAAAACGAAAAGAGACGATTCGGAAAGCAAGTAGGCATCAAGAGTGGGACCTGAATTCATTGACAAGACCTTACAATTGACCAAATCCAACAAGGCTTTCCATTTTTCTAAGGGAATCGCTCTTAAGCCCTCATTCACGACATGGGATGGGATGGACTCTGGGCAGGGCCAGAACCAGACCTCGAGCAATTTTTCCGGGCCCTCGAAAGCGAAGGTGGAATCTAAGTTGTTGGATAATTCATGGTCAACGTAGGTATCCTCGTGGTAAGCGGGAGCCACCATCGAGGTGAGTATAGCGAGTCGATTGGTTGCTTAAGCAGCGAGACAGACCACTCTTTCTCGGTTGATCAAGAGGGTAGGTTTCCGGAGAGTCGGTTGAGATTACACAAAAGGACGCCAGAGGAGTATTGTGTTCAAGATTGCGTTCTTCCACTAAAGGTGCGAGGGGGAGGGGACCGATAGGGAAAGGATCAGGGCGGGAGCTAAAGAAGCTTGTTCACGAGATAAACTTGGGTTTGTAGGTCGGGAACAAGATACGTTAGCCAGGTTCGAGGAGCTTGTTAGGGATATGGTTCGATCGCGAGGGTTTCTTAGGCATAAACCACGAGTGTCTTTAGAGATTAAAAGGGCAACCTTAAAATGTCGAAAAGGTTTGTGGGGATGCTGGGTAGCTAGATTGGGATTTCGGCGAGACGTTCTGGCAACGGTAGCAGTGATCCGATCTGAGGAGGAAAGAGTTGGTGGAGAGTGAGGCAGTCGTGCCTGAAAAAAGTGAAAAAGACTCATCTGGATGTATACAAGAGATTGACTGCGCTTGGCGCGCAGCAAGATGCAATTTTGCGAAAAATGGGGAAAGGACCGGGGCACCACCCTTATGCCATTGAAGCGGTCCTGGACCCGCCAATTTCCTTTAGTTTACGGATTTTCGGTTTGAGGTTCTCGGCAACGCCACTATGAATCACCTGGGCGCTGCATAGTAGACATGCGGTCCCAAATTGGCGGGACCCGGTTTACGCATTTTCGGCCCACATGAATAGTCGTTGCGCACCGCCAGTAATTCCCTTTGCCGTTTCATTGCGCATGGTTCGAGCACGAGACTTTTCCTTTTAGCAGGGAAGCTCTTCACATTCTAGCGAGGAAGCTCTTCACTTACTGATAAGAAATCTCTTCGCTTTAAATGAAAGTTCTTCTCTTCTTCTCTATTAACGAGGAAAAAAGCCATCTTCACCAGGACTCGGTAGCCAGGGCCGCAGGCTTTCATTTTCGCGACGAACTAGACATGCATCTGCGAGGGTCCAGAGTGTCTTCATTGTTCAACGCGGCATAGTGACTGTGAATTTCTTTGCATGTAATGGTATTTCTTTGCATGTAATTTGAATGGACTTCTTTGCATGTATTTTCAATTATGCTTCTTTGTCTTTTAATGTACTTCTTTGCCTTTTAATGGTACTTCTTTGTCTTTATTTTTCTTTGCATGTATTTTTAATGGACTTCTTTGCATGTATTTTCAATGGTACTTGTTTGCATGTATTTTGGTGGTACTTCTTTACCTTTATTCTTAATGATGCTTCTTTGTATGTGCTTTCAAACTTTTCTTTTCATGTGCTTTCAATGTTATCTCTTGGCATGTACTTGTAGCAAAGTAGATTTTTGCATTCCATGTTGCCATTTGGGGAGGGTCTTCCTCCGCTGCAGTCTCACGTTTGAAGTCCCTTCGAAGCATTGCCTTTGGAAAGCTTCAAGAACAATCATAGGCAGCCCACTGGAGTTTTAATTTGTTTGATGTTGGTAGAATGGTTTGCAAGATTGTTCATGGTTGCAGCCGATCTGGCGGCCTCGGGTCTTGCTGTATAGCGCAGGCCGAGCCCCACTTGGTGCAGGACAATTGTCTCTGCTCAACGTGGGCCAGTTTTCGCAAACAGTACGACGGGACATGGGAGGAAGCGTTCTCCAGCTGAAGACAGAATTAGATCAGTCCAGACAGTCGGAGTTTGACCCAAAGGTGTCCAGACTCAGGTTAGCTGTATTTTTTGAGCCAATTTATTACGTGCCGCATTTTGGACCGGGGCCGCATTTTTCTAGGCTAATCGCGAAGCAACGTGGACCAAGCGACATGAACTAAACTCCAGTTTATGATATCCTAAAAAAAAACGAGAGGACCAAATACGACAATAAGCTCTAAGCCACGGCCAAATGAGCCCCTTTTAATTCAACACCCACATTCATAAACAAAATAGCACAGGGGGTTAAGCGGTACTAAGGTGGATCCTCGTGTCAGCTGCAAATGTCTGGCACAGAATCGCGAAGAACGCGCGATGCGCGTGGTCCCAAGTACTTGACGCTTCCCTCCAGTCCCCATGTCCTTGTTTGCATTTGACGAAGAGCAGCTCGCGGCCGGGCTTGCACAGAGCGGCCTCGGGGACGACGAGTTCCAGGCGGATAGCGGCGGCCCGCAGCGCTACGACGGCCCCGCCAGCCTAAAGGTGGCCTCCAACCGAGACCGCCGCAGATCCTCGGTATACAGCAGGCTTTCGGTCAAGTCGTCGCTTCCCAACAGCATCCAAATCCACCAGGGGTTTGGCGGGTCGGAGGCGGCGGTCGGATCGCCAGAGAGTGGGCCGGGCAAGAAAATGTTGGCGGACTTCCGGCCCTTGAAGGTCTTGGGCCAGGGCGCCTACGGCAAGGTGCACTTGGTGCAAGACCGGGCCAACGGCAACCTCTACGCCCAGAAACAGATCCGCAAGCCGCAGATCGACATCTTTGAACATAGTGTATCGTTGGAAGTGGCCCAGGAAATGCCCGATTTGGTGCCTGGCGACGCGCTGGACGAGGTCAAGGCGGCACACAATCATTTGCAGCGCACCATCGCCGAGAGGAGGATCTTGAGCGAAATCACCCACCATTCCAACATCGTCAAGCTCTTCTACGCGTTGCAGGACAAGGACAAGTTTTATCTCTTGCTCGAGTACATTCCCGGTGGCGAGCTCTTCCACCACCTCACGTCGAACAACTCGCTCGGAAACGTGTTCCTAGAGGAGCACGTTGCTTTCTATGCGGCACAGATGGCGCTTGGCTTGAGGCACCTTCACCTGTTGGGAATCGTGTACCGTGACTTGAAGCCCGAAAACTGCCTCTTGAATGCCGCGGGCCACTTGATTCTCACCGACTTTGGCCTCTCCAAGGCGGTCTCGGCGGATGACGGCAATACTGGCTGTCGCTCCATCATCGGCACTCCAGAATACATGGCCCCCGAGATTATGAAGGGCGACAAGTACGGCTACCCGGTCGATTGGTGGCTGTTGGGTTGTGTTGTGTTCGACATGATGACCGGCAAACCGCCTTTCACGGGGAAAACACACAAGGCTATTCTGGATAAGATCATCAAAGGAAAGCCGAATTTCCCCTTCTATCTTTCGCTCGACGCTCGGGATATCTTGGGAAAACTTCTACAGAAAAACCCGGCGAAGCGAATGGCAGTGGACTCCAAGTGGGACGCCTTCAAAAACCACCGCTTTTTCCGGAAGTTGGATTGGTCCCAGGTCGAAAACCAGGTCGCAGTCCCTCCCGTGCGTCCTATCATTACAGATCCGGCGTTGGCAGAAAACTTTGCTGAGGAATTTACGGGAATGAAGATCAGCAACTATGACTTGGCAGAAGGCCAGTTTGCCATGCCCGACAGGGAGGTTCTGTTCGAGGGTTTCAGTTACACTGCAAGCCACAGCTACATCGAAAGATACAAATATTAATCCGTGTTCCTTAGCACCTCAATCTGCTCTGGCTAGCAGACTTGGCGTTTTTACCCAGACTGGTATTCTTTGATGAGAATCGAAAACAAACACGTGGGGGCTCGGCAGTCTCTGGGCTCACGCTCAGGAGCCGTGTCAACGTGGGAAATGCCTACATTTTCGTCTGACTATAGGGATATAGTCAGCACCTATCAACTCCCTAATAATCACATGTAATTTAATGTCGTTGGTGGTCACTTCTAACATCCTAACAAGTGGATGTGTAGTGAGCTATATCTTAATGTATAGTGGGATGCATGTCGTAAATCCGCTTGCATACTCGAGTGTTCCATACAGCTTAAAGCCCGTTCTTTCTCAGTTATTTGCTTTCCTATCATAATAGAATGCACTCGGAATTAACTGCATCGATTTCGAAATTGAATTCCAGGAATTGCGTCCGTCTTAGCTTTGATGGGAAAATTACCAGATGTGTTAATACGAATCATACATGCATCTGACAGAAGATATTATTAGGCACCTGATTTACGCGGTTAAAGTTGAACTAGAATATCCAGAATTGTCTCATTATGATTCCATAAGATATTCAACAAGCTAGTCGAACAAATTCAAAAGCAAGTTCAAAACTCCAAAAAGAATCTTGATACTAACATAAGATCAACGTTAAGCTTGAAAGCTGATAAAAATCGAAATCATGATACGAGGCGGTACTGGTACGCGCACTACGCGCACTACCCGAGTAGCGGGGGTTTTTGCGGTGGCACTCGCTTCAGTCTTGATCATACATATACAAAGCAACAATGGATGAAACATTAATTGCAACAATCAACAAACTACAAGATGCTTTGGCGCCTTTGGGAGCAGGCTCTTCGTCGCCCGTGGATCTTCCACAGATCACTGTGGTGGGCTCCCAATCCAGTGGTAAGTCATCCGTCCTCGAGAACATTGTTGGAAGGGATTTTTTGCCTAGAGGAACTGGTATCGTCACTAGAAGACCTTTGGTTTTGCAATTGATCAATAAAAGACCGGGTGTGAAGAAGGAGGACCAGGACCTTCTTAACATCACGAACGAAAAGGGTGAAGCCTCAGAAAACAATTTGGAGGAGTGGGGTGAGTTCTTGCATTTGCCCAACAAAAGATTCTACAACTTCGAAGAGATTAGGGAAGAAATTGTGCGTGAAACGGATGCCAAGACTGGCAAAAACTTGGGCATTTCATCAGTTCCAATCAACTTGAGAATCTACTCCCCTCACGTCTTGACATTGACTTTGGTTGATTTGCCCGGTTTGACAAAGGTCCCAGTTGGTGATCAGCCAAAGGATATCGAGCGCCAAATTCGTGACATGTTAATGAAATACATTTCCAAACCAAACGCTATCATTTTGTCTGTCAATGCATCCAACACAGATTTGGCCAACTCTGATGGTTTGAAATTGGCTCGTGAAGTCGACCCGGAGGGATCCAGAACTATTGGTGTCTTGACAAAGGTCGACTTAATGGATGAGGGAACTGACGTTGTCGATATCTTGGCCGGAAGAGTCATTCCGTTGAGATTTGGATATGTCCCCGTTATTAACAGAGGTCAACGTGATATAGAATCTAAGAAGACCATCAGAGATGCTTTGCGGGATGAGGCCGAATTCTTCGAGAACCATCCCTCTTACAAGGCCAAATCACAATTCTGCGGAACTCCTTACTTGGCAAAGAAGTTGAATGGCATTTTATTGCATCACATTAAAAGTACATTGCCTGACATTAAGATGAGAATTGAACATTCCTTGAAGAAATACAGCCATGAATTATCGGTTTTGGGACCTGAGTTGGATGAGAGTGCCACATCAATCGCTTTAAACATGATCACCAGTTTCTCCAGAGACTACACCGATATATTGAATGGTGAGGCCAAAGAGTTGTCATCACACGAATTGAGCGGAGGTGCACGTATTTCATTTGTCTTCCACGAGATTTTCAAGAATGGTATCACGTCCCTTGATCCCTTCGATCAGATCAAAGATGCCGACATCCGTACTATCATGCACAACACATCTGGTTCGGCACCATCATTATTCGTCGGAACTCAAGCTTTCGAGGTTCTCGTCAAACAGCAAATTCACCGCATGGAAGAACCCGCCCTTCGCTGTGTCAATTTAATTTTTGATGAATTGGCCAGAATCTTGTCCCAGATTCTTAGCCAACCGCTGTATGCGCGCTATCCAGCTATGAAAGAGAGACTCTCACAATGCTTCCTTCAATTCTTGCGTGAGGTTTTAACTCCAACTAATCAGTTTGTTCAAGATATTATCAGTGCCGAGGAAACTTATGTGAACACCGCTCATCCTGACTTGTTGAAGGGAACGGAGGCGATGGCAATTGTCGAGGAGAAGTTTCACCCCAAGCCACAATTAGCAGTTGATCCTAAAACAGGAAAGCCTTTGCCTCCTTCACAGCAAGCAGCACCTGCACCAGCCCAGACAAAGGAGGAAACCAACGGGTTCTTTGGCGGTTTTTTCTCGTCCAAAAACAAGAAAAGATTGCAGCAAATGGAGGCCCCTCCCCCAATTTTACGTGCCACTGGCTCGATGACTGAAAGGGAGCAAATGGAAACTGAAGTCATTAAGCTTTTGATCTCCTCTTACTACAGCATTGTGCAGAGGACAGTCTCTGACTTCGTTCCAAAAGCAATCATGTTGAAGTTGATCATGAAGTCCAAGGAAGAGGTCCAGAAGGAATTGTTACAAAAGTTATACGCTGCGCCAGATTTGGGTGACCTTGTGAAGGAGAATGAGGCCACCGTTCAAAAGAGAAAGGAATGCTTGAAGATGGTGGAAGTTTTGAGGAACGCCAGCGAAATTGTCAGCAGTGTTTAGTCAGATATGCAGTAATTAATTATTCAAATCAAAAGTATTTTAGACACTGAACACTCTGAACAGGAGTGTCTTTGACTGCTCCAAGACTCGTTCCGTTAGTTCCCAGGGAACGCCGAAAATCCCACTATTGATTTTTGGGAGGTTGACCATTGGATGTCCCGTAGCACTGAGTTCCAAACCATCGAGGCCGGAGAGCTGTAGAGAGAGGTCATGCAAGCTTTGTGAAGTAAACTCCAAAATCTGTTCCGGAGAGGACTGGAAATCGCTGGTGAAGAGGCACGCTATATAAACAGAGCCGTCCAGATTGCAAGGCCTTGCAGATACGAGCAAGCAGCGGCCCAAAAGGGCCTTTGTCTCCGCCCCGGCGTGTTTTTGACAAAAAGCTCGATACGAGTCGTATGCTTCGGGGTAAAGCTTGCGAAACTGAGCCGCGATCCCGCCTCCCCACAGGCCAAAAGGATTACAGGCGTGTGCAAGTACTAAGGTCTTCGGAGACTCGTGCAGAAACAAGTTTGCAGTCGTGTGGACCAACATCGGCGAAAAAGGCCAGGGTGTACAATGAAAAAAGATCGAGGGGGTGCGTTTATTTCCATAGCAAGCATGGCACGAGTCGCGTATAATGCTACACATCGATGACGACTTTGAATTCGTCGTTGTTGGCGCTATCGGGAAGAGGAGTCTCAGAGGCCTTTTTCTTGCCCGAGGCCAACCACTCGCCAAGTTTCTCTAGGACCTCCTCATCTGAAGGTGGCACTCGTGTGGTGTTGATGGCGGTTTTTGAGTAGATCATTTTGAATTGCTCGTCGTCCGACATGGCATTGAAGAACTTGATCTCCTGCGGCGGCTTCCGGAAACACCACGTGTTGCTGGCGATCTGTTGCGCATTTTCTCTGCCCCAAGGGTACGGGCGGCTCATTATGGGAGAAGGCTTGAAGTCGATAGTAGGTGGGTTCTGGGTTGCAGTGTGGGGTAAGCGCGGAGACTCGATGCGAGCACGAGGTCCAGACAAGTCCAAAAGAGGCCCAGACCAGAATCGCCCAGACCAGGCGCAATTCCGCAGACTCAGGCACGATCTCTTAAACAGACAATTCCTCGAGCGACAGTCCCTCAAACACACAGATCGCTGAGAACGGACAGAGGGCACAGTAGCCAAGCAGCCTAGCAGCCAGACGCGGTCTTTAGAAGCGGAAGCTGACAGACTCGCCGGGGCTGCTGTGCTTGACGCCGTCCACAAGCAAGTCTTGCTCGCTGCCGGCACCGAAAAGATTCTCAACGGTCTGAGGAGAACGGGCGTGTTCCGTGTACGTAGTGGCCTCGAGCGGACACTCGAAGAGAAACTGGTTGGACACCACCGAGGCGCTGTAGCTTGTGTCAAAACGGTCGTTGGGAGTAAGCATGAAAAACTCCACCCTGTCGCCCACCAGCACCTGAGCATCGGGCGAAAGGGCCAAGAGGTCGGCCTTGGCGCCCCAGCCTCCACCGCCTGCTATGACTTCGTGTTTCCTCAAGCCGAGCTTCGGGCTGTGGATTTTGGCGTACACTTTGGTGCTCTTGCTGGCAATCTCCATGAGCTTGCGGTTTGTCTCGAGAAACAGCGCCGCGGCCTTGCCGTTGATGCCCTTCACAAGGTTGCCCGTGCACTTGGTGACCCGCAAATCCTCGGTGCCGGTGAGAGGCGTCCACCTGTCGGTGAAGACGGGTTCTTGAAGCAAAGGGCTGAGAGGCGGAAGCTCGATGTCAAGCTCAGAGAGCGTCTGGCCCATGTTGGCGTCCGCATGTTGGCCGAAGTAGAAGAGCGTGAGCGGCATCTTCGTAGCAAAGAGCGTGTTTGCCAAAGCCAAAGTGACACTCCGTGGCCCAAGGCGCATGTGCAAACGGCCGTCCACGTTTTTCCAATTGACTTTCGCCCCCACAGGGTGGATTCCGTCACTCTCCCGGGGTTGCTTTTCGGGGAGTTCTTGTTCGGCCACCTTAGACCGGGAAACTACCACGGGCTCGTTCATCCAGAGCTCTGACACTCCGTTCGACGCGCCATTGGGAACGACACGGTCCACTCCGGCCACCACCACTTGAATCTTGGAATTGTGCAATTCGATGGCGCTTTCGATGACCTGTCCAAGGTTTTGCGGAGTCGAGAGAAGAACCACCGATTTGGCGTCGAAGTTGCTCGGACGTGCCACCGCGTGGGGCTTGGGCGGAGCCACGGTAGTACGGGCAAGAAATTCTGCTTTTGACGGCGACGAAGAAGAGAGGCCTCGGGCCAAGAGCCTGCTTCGGAGAAAGGTCATCATATACGTTGGATTGACCATGGAGGGGATGCGCGCGATGCTCAGGACTAGGACTCTCGGGTTCCCGATCGGGTTGGGACTGGTTCTACAAAACAGGATGGTGGCTGTTTATGGCTTACGATAGCGTATCTTATCTGTTTTCTATACGACTCTTCTCCGCTTGGATGGTTCAGTGGAATCAGAGGCTTGCTCTTGCTCGTTTTCAGAAACGGGCGCCTCTTCCACGGTGGTCTCCACGCTTTCGTCGGCCCCTGACCCAAGAGTCTCAAACGCCTGGGCCACGTTGACCTCCGGCCCGTCGCGTAGGACTTGGCTCAACACAGGGGCCCACTGTTTTTCTTCGCGATCGGTGAAGTCGCTTAGCTGGAAAACGTTCTTCAGTAGATCCCACTCGCCCTGCTTGACTCTCTTGAGCTCGCACATGTGGGCGGTAGTACCACAAGCCCTGCCTATATCGCTGACAAGACTCCGGATATAAGTGCCGGAACCCACCGAAGCAGTTGCATGAAAAACAGGCAAATCCGCCTGATATGGCTCCGCAGGGTCCCTCAAAGTGAAAGGCACCTTCGTGTTCTTTTCCTCGTCGGTTGATGCACTGTCCGCCACAAACTCATCGGAGTAGATGAGCGGATGGTCATCTAGGGTGGGGTTTTGGAACACCAGCTTCTCCAAAGAGTCACCGGCTGCGTTGGGCTCTAAGGCCTTGTATGTATCATGGACCCCATAGTCGTCATGGACCTCAATCAGGTTGACTTTGATTTTGCGGGCCTTGATGGTTCCTTCAGGCACAGGAATGCCTTTGCGGGCATACTCATACAATGGTCTTCCCTGCACTTTTAGAGCCGAAAACACAGGCGGCATTTGCAGCAGGTTTCCCACGAACTTTCTCGCAGCTTTTCGGACATCCGCCAACGTGATGTGGTCTGACATTGTCTGCTTGACAATCTCGCCTTCGGAATCACCGGTGGTGGTAGACTGGCCCAAAAGTACCCGAGTCTCGTATGTTTTGGTGCACTGATCGAGGAAGTACTGCAACTTCTTCGTTCCGGAACCGACGCCAATGATGAGGATTCCCGAGGCAAGCGGATCTAATGTGCCGCCGTGCCCCATCTTTAAAGAGGCCTTTCGAGTTTTGTTCTCGATCTTGGCGGCGCTGAAGTTGGTGCTTCGGCGGAGATCTTCGCAGACCTTCTGCTTGATTTCCGCCAAGTCTTGCGCAAAGACCTCGGATTCACAGAAGATTTTCTTGAGCTGCTGCACAGCGTTCGACGAGGAGACGCCCACCGGCTTGTCCACAGCAAAGATTCCGTTCATAGGAAAAGCGTGCTTGAGCATAGATTGGGCCCGAAGAGGGTTGAAATCGCGCGGCTTTTCTGCTCATCTGCAAACATCACCGTAAAACGGCCATCACCAGCGACAAAACTGCGCAAGCGACCTCTTGGTCCGGAGAAAGAAGGCTCATGAAGACGCGGAGGCGTCCTGGACCCAGGTTTGCTGCAGTGGCAGAAGAGGCATCATGGGCACTTGTATGTCCAAAGACAACATGGCGCTCTTGTGTACAGGAACCACCTTCAAGTCCTCGTGCCTTGGCAGAAGTATGTCCCTGTTGACATCGTTTATATACTTATTGACGGCCTTGAGCTGGCTTTCCACGGGCGACCGAGAAAAGAGGCCATAGTATAGTGTGGAGTAAAGTGTGCCTGTAAAAAAGTCTAGAATGTTAGACAATGGATCAGCACTGTAGGCGTCTAGAAGATGCTTATTGATTGTTTGCACAATATCGAGAAACTCGGCCTCTTCGAGCCACGCGGGAACCAAGCAGCCGAGAGAGTCGAAGCCAAACTTGTGTCCCATGTACACTCCGTAAGAAGGAGTCGTCTTGTTGTCTTGAGTAATGGCTCCTGGTTCATGGCCTGGGATGTAGGTGGAGAATTGAGGAACCATGTACAGCTCGTCACAGGTGTCGAAAACCCGGGGAATTCGAACAATGCGAGTGTAACGGTAAAGTGTGCTGTCTTCCGAAGTGTAAGGATTGGGGAAATGATTGATCACGAGATCAGGCGTGTTGTCATCTGGTGTGTGCTTGAGGTCCAGGCTCAGGTGAGTCGTTTGCAGTGTGCCGAGCGCCGAATTGTCAACACAATACTCATGGTAATTGAAAAAGACCAACTCCTTCGAAGAGTATTTAGTGAGGGGGCTGTTCATGGAGAAAGAAGATACGGAAGGTGATCCGCACAGATACAGAGGAGTCTGGGAGCCGCGCAGGAAAAAATTGATTTCGCCCAGGATCGAACTGGGGACGTTCTGCGTGTTAAGCAGATGCCATAACCTACTAGACCACGAAACCAATCTTGAATTTTAAATTTTACCTGAGTGATACATCATTAATCTCAAACATCAGACTCATCACTCTACTCACACATTCGCTTCACTTTCTCTAGGGTAATTCTTAGCCAGTGCTGCGGAATAAGGAAAGGGATTTGCGTGAAATGAGAATTGGCATTAGGGCTTCAAATAACGCGAATATGGGAACCCGGCGAACGTTGTCACCTCCCGTGTGTTCTAAGTGAGAAATGCTGAGGAGTGCACAAGAGATGTAGTAGAAGCGCAGGTGAGCCCTAATTGTCAAGTGGTATACACACGCCCCAAATACATATATATACGTTGCGGCGCTCGTCATTTCCGCCGCATAACAAATTGTATGTGCGAACCAACCATGGAACTAGTGTAGCCTGATGATCATTGTCCGCAAGGACCGCTATTAACCCAGCTCATTTGATAAACTGTTCATGATAAGATCTATCCTTAGATATCTGACCTCACTAGTTTCCGAAGCAGTCTCCATGAAATGCCGAACTAACACAGTAGTACCCGCCCAACCGACCTATGTTTTTGGACAAGGCACAACCTAAGTTTTTAACCAGGACATGACCTTGCGGCCCGCAGTCTTTGGCCCATCTGGCTCGCCCCCAGTTCAAGTCCATTTGCACCGGACCTTATCCCGACCAGCTCATCTGCATCGGGCAGTAAATTGTATGTGTTTTTGCTCTGCCACGTTACCAAATGGCAGTTGATGGCGTGAAATACGCCGGGACTCTTGGCCTAGATGTCGTGATGGTGCCGCCCGCACCGCGCCAGTAATACCGTGAGTGCTTCTCTACAAACCACCTTACCACTACCGGGCAGTAGCCCATTGTGCCCCGATCCAATACTCTATGCCCAAGTAGCCCCATTCAATAAGGCGCCCATCTTTGTCCTTTGTAAGGTGACGCTGCTCGGCTCTTTCAAAGAATTAAGTAAGATGACTATTGAAGTCTGCGCAGCCAAATCTCAGCAGCAGTAGGTGGCCCAGTCGGAGCGCGAAAATTTTTAGGCGCGGCCTCAACATTCACTAAGGCCTGCCAACTACAGTACATTATGCTTCCGTCCAAGGCCGTTGCCCGAGGCCTCTACGGAGCAAGCAGGCTCGTTAGACGGGCGCCGCTTGTCAGAATGCAGTCGACCATCCCGAGCCCCCCGGCGGGCGTCCGAATTGCAAACAGTGGTGTCACGGGACCTGGAGGCACCTCAGTTCAGGAGAAGGAACCCAAACAGGCGCCGGCCGCACAGACCCGGGCCAGCAACAACAGATCCAGACCGCCGTTGAACCGCAAGGTCCGGGACATCTGCTCCCAGATCAACGCCTCGCTCGATGCTGCCGCAGGAGCAGAGCTTGTGGAGGCGCTTGAGATCTTGGAAGAGGGCATTTCTTACTTGAGAGACATCCAGGAGGTGGAGAACATCCCCGATGACGCTCTTTATTTCAGTTTCCAGCCGCTTGTGGCCAAGGCCTTCGACAAGGTTGCCGCCGCCGCCGCGTCCGACCTTGGCACCACCACGCTCAAGTCTTTGGTCGACATGTTCATGGAGCAGAAAATCGCCCACGGCTACCACTTCACCATGCTACAAAAACACATTTTGAGCGATCCTCGGGACCCCAGAATGTACTCCAACGCCTTGCAGCTATGGGTGCAGTTCTTGGAGTACCTGAAGTCAATGAACTCGGGTGCCATGGAGTACTCCATCAGGTCGTCCCCCGCTGTCTACAGGGAGAGGGGCTTCAACAACAGGGACTTGATCAACATGTCCTACTTTGCTTTGGTGATGCAGTTCGTGCAAACCGACGCCGCCCTCGACATCCCGACCGTGATGAAGGTGCTCCAAGTCGACACCGTGACCCGGATCCCCGAGCCCTTTTTCGTGGTCTCGACCTTGAATCGCTTGGGTCTCTCGACAGTCCTCCAGCAAGATTTGGTGGCCTTCAAGACAAAAATGAAAGTCATCTCGGTGGAGTTCATGGACCCAAACAGCAATACCGTCAACAGAAAGATCGAGTCTGCCATGAGACAGGGAAATGCCCGGAGATTGGACTCATTGTTTGATGAGATGAAGGCTGCGTCTGTCAAGAACTCCATCCCAATTTCCGAGACCACCTTGAACAAGTTGATGACAGCATACATCGCCTGCTCCAACTTCACAGAGGCCCTTCAAATCTTCTCGTACATGTTGTCAGGCGTCATTGAAAAGCCATCCTCTTTGTCCTGGGAGCTAGCATTGAAGGCAATGGGACATCCCTCCTACGTAGCCTCCATGTCTACCAAGGAAAGAGCAGATGCCGTTGCTAGAATTGAGTCTGTTTTCCGTACCATGCTTGCCAGCGGTGTTGCTGTGAATGCACGGATCTTGGGTGTTGTGGTGGGGTGCTTTGCCAACTTGGATCGAGACGATTTGGTAGAAAAGTACTTGCTGACCTACAAAGACGTGCCGGTTGTCCACATGACCAGGGACAACATACTCATCGGAAAAGCGCTCAACCTGAAGATTACTGAGGCCGAGGCGGTCATGAAAAAGTTCTTACTTGAGGATCCTAGCTACAAGCCGTCGTCCAACGTGATGAACACGTTCTTGAACTTCCACGTGTCGAACGGAAACGACAAGGCGGTCGAAGGAATTCTCAACTTCATGAAGAGCAATGGGATCGAGGAGACAATTGCAACGACAACCACCATTCTCAACTACTACTTCAAGAGCTTCCGCAAGAGAGGGAAGATTCCCAACGTGAATGAATTATTTGCGGAATTGAAAAGTGACACCACCCGCTGGGATCAGCAGATGGTCAGTACGTTGATGGCGGGCTTGGCCAAAGACGGACTCAATTTGGACGCCACCAGGGCCGTCTTCAAGTACTTCTGCGAAACCAACAAGAGGTTCAAGCATTCGGAGGGAATGTTGACTTCAATGATCAAGGCCGAATTGGACTTTGGGTCCGTGCACAACGCCGAGGACTTGTTCGAGTGGCAGATCAAGAATGTCCGCAACGACACCCGGATGTGGAACATGATGATTGCGGGATTGTTGGTCAAGAGAGAGTCGTTGGCATTGCAATACTACCAGAAGTTGCTCGAGCAGGCACCATTCAACGTGTACCCCAACTTCTTCACGTTCTACTTCATGCTCGACCACTTTGTGAAGAAGGGCCAGAACGCAAAGGTGCAAGCCATCCTCGACGATGTTGCGGCCAGCAACATCGGAGACTTCGGCAACACATTGCCCCGGATGATCAAGAGGTTGAGCGCCACGCTCAAGGTCGACCCCGAGTTGTTGAAGAAAGTGACGGCTCTTTGAGAAGAGCGCACGCACCTTGTAAATATAGAAAGAAACATTGAGTTATGTGAAACATTACGGATCAATAGAATATGTACACCGGCCGGGTCGACGCCACGGGTCGCTATTGGGGAAGCTGGTCAAACCTGCCCATGGCCCGGTCCCACAAGGGATAGAACCAGTTCTCGAACCGGTCGACGGCCGCCGAGGGCGAATCTAGTGCCGGGCGCGTGTCCAACATAAAAGCGGGCATGCCGGTGTCCTCGTCGTCCGGGGCCGAGTAGTAGTCGATCACGTAACGAACCTTCAGCCAGCCATCGGGACTGCGCAGAGCCCGCAAAACGGTCCAGTCGTGGCGGTCAAAAGGCGGCTGGGAGTTGAACGTGCCCGGAAACAACTTGGCCAAGAAAAGGTACGTACGGGCCCTGGGGGAGAGGTCGTGCGGGCGCCCCGTGAACTTCTCCAAGCGGGGCTCAATCCGGGACTCCTGCGTGTACTTGTTCTCCCAATCTAGGATCTGCTGCCAGGCGCCCTCATTCAAAAAGTTGTGCACGTCCACCATGGACTCCACGGCCTCCTCGTCGATGCCCTGGCCCTTGCCCTTTTTGAGCATGGCATTGAGCATCTGCTGAGGTGACGGATACTCCCAGTTTCCGGCGCTGTCCAGCTCGCCGCGGGGGATCGACGACACGGTTCGCTGCGTCGACAACACGACCTTCTGGCCCGGTGCCCGCTCGGACGAGATGGCCATGGGCATGTTGTTGAGAGGATTCAAGACCTCGATTTCGTCGCCGTTGGCGGGTTTCACGGGGCACACGGCCGCTGGCGGGAGACTGGCGTGGTCGACGGGACACACGGCCTGGGAGGCACGTGCACGCGTGCTGGCGCCGGCCGGTTGGTCTGCCCAGAACAAGCCCATGATGATGAGTAGAAAGGTGCTGGGATGTACGGGACGAGCATATGAGCAAGCGCAGCGATGACCGCGACCCGTGCACCACCAAGTCACGTGCGCACGCACGTGCGCGCGACGGCCGCCGCCTGCGGCACCGCGCTGCGGCAATAATTAGGCACCGTGCCTGGTCCCAGCACCGGTTTCAGATGCGGCAGGTGCTGTGGCCAGACGGTGCCGGTGTCGTCTGAAACAGCCAAGCCGCCCTTGGCGGCCCGACCAAACGGTGCTGCCAGCGTGTGATCCGTAGTGCCCGCATTCTGCACCGCGCCAGGACAGGCCGCCCCGGCAAGGCGTCTTGGCCTCAGCGCCAGCGCCGTTTTCCCGGCGGCCCCGCTCCCAGCACCACGCCGACCCCACTGCCGCCAGCCCCTCGCGGCCAGGCCGTACGACCGCCGAAGAGTCGAGCCCAGCGGAGGACACCAAGGGCACGTCCTGCAGGCAGTGCAGGCGCTGCTCGGCCTCCAGCCGCAGTCAGCAACAAAGTGCGGGTGCCAGGCGAGCAGCACAGAGTGCTATGCGCCGGGCCAGGGAGAACAAGCGGTGGCAGCACGAGCAGCGACATTCCTGTGCCTGTAGCAAAGCCGCCCGAGCGGCGTGACCTGTCTTTGCGCGATGTTCCGCCAGGGGCACATTGTCGGGTTTGGTGGGTGTTGCAGCGGGAGCATCCTTGGCGGCAGAAGGCCGGAGATAGGGGAAGGCGCGGGAGCCTGGGGTCCAGCGGCCTGGCGTGGGCGTGGTGTGTGCAGGAGGCGCCTGTTCGCCGACGGCGGCGGGGGATGTGGGGGCGGCCGGCGCGGTGGTGCTGGGGTGGCGTCGGGCGGCCGTGGCCGTGTGGGTGCCGGCGGTGAGCGGCCGTGGGCCTGTCTCTTTTTCGGGCATTCTGGGCCTGCTTTGGGTGGCCCCGTGTCGCATGGCCTCTTGTCCGATTATGGCCGCGGCACTTACCCCGAACAGCGTTGCGCGCCCTCTGCAAGTAATCAATATGCGGAGACATTGACGCCTGTCTGCAGGCCGCCGAGGGTAGTGTCGCGCGGTCGTGCACCACCGGGTTGTGCAGCCCGCGGCGGTGTGGCGAGTGGTCCAACGAGCGGGATTGTTTCGGGCGGCTGTGCTTGTTTGGGGCGGGCTGTGCTTGTTTTGCGGGACAGCACACCCGTGCCTCCCCAGAGCCCCGCCGCCGGTGTCCGCTTCCCGGTGGTGCTGCCTCCGGCGAGGCGGCCTGTGGTGCCGGCAAATCATGCCCTCTGCCCTGGCCATGCGGCTCGCGCGAGACCTGTGAGGTCGGAATTCAACTGCCTTTTTTTTTTTCCTTTTTTTCTGCCCTATTCTTGCCTCTTTTGCCCATACGCGCTCACCACATGCGCACCCTGCCTATTTGCAGGACCCTTGGAATGTCCGAGGGCAGCCGCTTCGCTGACGACGTTCCGGTGGAACTGCGGCCTGCCATGGCCTCTTCCCGCCGCACGCTGTCCACCGACCTTGTCTTGTTCCGTGCGGCTTGTTCTCCCTCCGGCCTGCTGAGTATCTCTCCTCTGTCCATGCGCATGTATGCACTGTAAATGAGTGCGGCCCGCTACGAGGCCCTCGTCGTTGGGCTTCCGCGGCCTGCAGACACCACCCACCCTCGCGGGTGCCGTGTTTCTTCCTCGTGCTGGGGCTCTTTGTAGCAGCCCTGCTCGGCCCTGTGTTCGAGAGTTCCTGCTCCTGCGGCCTGCTGTCAGCCCAACCCTTCGCTGTCTGCTTTCTGCGTCGGCTTTGCCCAAAGTATCAGCCCACGTTTGTAGGCGGGTGTGTGGTGCTCAAAGCGCATTGCCGCATCGCTGCACATGTCCACAGCGCCTGATGTGGGTGTTTGGCAATTGGTCTGGTTCATCGCTGCGTTTTGAGAGCATCGCCTTATTGCAAGGTGCAGCTGCCACGTCAGCTCTTAGTTTCAGGTCTTCGCTTGGGTGCCGGGGCTTTGGTCGCTTGGAGTGTAGGAGGCTCATTCTGGTCGGCGGCCGGAATTCCTTTTCGCTGCGCCCGAGTCGCGGCATCGCTGAGAAAAGCGCCGACTTGTGTTCTGGGCACGTGCAGTTAGGCGGCACCTTCTGACACGGCGTCTTTTGCTTAAGCGGCTTTCCGTTGTCACCCCAACTTTTTCTTCTTTGTTCAAGCGGTTTCGTCCCGTCCACGTGCCCCACGAGAACCTCTCCGGGGGGCCACTTGTGGGTTGGTGCAGTACACACGTCTCATGCAACTCTTTTGAGAAAATGCGATCATAATTATGACCGCCGTGCATTGCTTGCCCAGTGCTCACAAACCTACGTCGTGAGAACCACCCTCATTGGTGCCACACCAACGTCGACGCGGACTTATCTCGTCCAACTCTTCTGAGCGGAATCGGCTCTTATTCCGAGATTTGAAAGTCCATTAAAAGGCCGCTTCTTCCCGCTGTCAATGCGGTTTGTCTCGGCAGGAATCCTTCGCCGTAGATCGGACTTCGATTCCGGTGTTCGGAACTAATACGGCCGTTCTCCCAACATAGTGCGCTGCCAAATCATCCACAGCGGGTTCCTCGACATGGCCGCCACTGCCGTGCACTCTAGCACGTGGCTGGTACATCAAAGCAGGAACAAAAGCGGCTTCTTGTTTTTGGCAGTGTGGTGACCGGCACCGACGGTTTAGAACAACAGCAGGCGGCGGTTGAACTTTGGCTACGGATCGCCCCGCGCATCACGTGACCAGACTCGCTTCGGAAATCGCGCAGAAAGTGCGAGCTACATGCGTGGAATCGTCGTTTAGCCAGATGCAGGATTATCTCGTAAATTTACGATGGAGAAAGTATCTCGCATGATCACAAAAACCGTTACAAAACACCCGTACATTCGGCTGCTCTCGATGTGCAGCCCCGTCCTGTTGTTGTTTCAAAGCAGGCCGTTTAGCGACAGGAATTATAGTGTTCTCCGAGCCCGTAAGAGTGCTTGTAGTACGCTACGACAAGCATTGGCTCGGCGCCCTCCTCATTGAAAGTAATTGGGGAGCTGCCTGCCATGAGCACCTTGATGGGACAATCGTAAACAGCCGCTAGTGCTGCGATTTCGGCATCCGAGCCCCACTGCGCTGTTTCTTCTAGTTCCTTGGTGTAGACTTGGATGTCTTTTACGGCCATGGTTTCCTGGTCAAACAAGTATGGCATGAATGCGTCCGCGTTCTCCCGCATGTGATTAGATGCTTGCTGCCGGAGCAAAGCCACGGTGACGTCGTCTCGGTCATGTCTTTGCCGAAGTTGGTCTTGAAGAGACAGAAACAAACAATGTCCGTCGGGTTGGATTTCGAACAATTGGTACCCTTGGGCCAGAAGAAGCATGCGCATGCTTTCGGCCTCAATAGCTCGGTAGTCCACAGAATCGGCGGCTTCAGCTCGGGCCTCGGCTTGCATGGCCTCCACTTGAGCTTTTCTCTTGTCGATCTTTTCTTGTGCTTTATTCCGTTTTTTCGCCGCGGGGGCGGGTTTGGGGGAAGACACCTCAGTAGGGTCCATCGCAGCATACTCCTCTGGTGCGTTCTTCTCCAAGTTCAATGCACTTAGAAGTTGCTCGGGCGTGAATTCTTCCACTTTTTCGTCCTGGCCCTCCCCATTTATTTCCTTGAGCTCACGAGCATGCTTGGCATCTAGGTCAGCCTGTAATAGCGAGCATTTAGCATTGACAGCTTTGCGGGTCTTTTTCAGAGCTTGTTTCTTCAAAGAAGTAATCTGGTTGACCAAGTCTTTTTGTTCTTTGCGATGCCGTGTTAGGAGCTCTTCCATTTTTGTGTAGTAGGAGGTCAAATGCGCCGTAAAACAACCGAGTGTGTGCACAAGGATAAGGGAGAGTAGTGCTGAAAAACCAGTTTTGATTTTTGAACATTGGACGACTTCCTCGCAGAGTGCGTCGCGGACATAAAGAGTTGCGGCTCTTTGGGCGCTGAGGCTCATGCGCTGGGATGTTGAAATTCGGGAGTGCGATTTTCACTTTCCAGCCGAAAAAGATAAAAAAAAAAAAAGCAAAAAAAGAAAAAACACCTTTGATTGCTACGCCAGAAAACTCGGCAACAGGTTGTTGATTTGGTCTGAACAATTGGTCTGGACAATTGGTCTGTCAAAAAAGGGTCACTCCTGGTTGTCTCTTGTCTCTTAACAACCCCTACATAACGGTCGCCTAGACGAGGAAGTCGGCTATGATTGTTTCATGTTGAGATGTAACTCGAAGCTTTTTATTTTTTTTTTTTTTTATCCTGATCTGTGGCATCTGACCCCGGTAAAGTCTTTTTGCCGGGTCAAGATATCGTCCCTGAGAATTCTCATTCAACGCTGTTGCGAGACTGTATCGTTGCCTCCCTAGCAGCTGCGCCATGATGTGATAACGGACGGGCGCGGCCTCTGCCTTCATATTAAGTGAAACCCTCTTTATATAGACGAAGTAGGTCGGATCAAGCGATTGACTTGAGCCCAGCTCGGTGATAGCATCGCGGAATAGGCAACATAATTGGGAGCGGGTAGAGTTGTTCCCTTTGAAGCAGGGCGGCGTAAATTGGGCAGGTGGTATGGCGAGCAGCGGCGAACGTAAAGGCCAGATCTTACACACAAGACTCTTCCGATTTTGAGCGCGGTGCGGAGGGTGCATGGAATCACCAGGAGTTTTTTTCTACAACGACATATGCTAGACGTGTAAACTTGCAAGAAAGATGACCCAGCAAAAAAGAGTAAAGTAAGCTTAGCGGATAGAGGGGGTGATTAAGGGGCTACAACGCTGCTTGTCTATGCTGAAACAAAGTAAGCGGCGGATGGATGCCATAAGGAGAACGGCCAAGCAAATTATATTTCACCTGACAACAGCCGGCCAGGAATTCAGGCGACCGATAATGTTCAGGGAAGGTCACTACTTAAGTCCAAAGTGGGTAAAAAGCCCTTTGGTTGGTTGTATGCGACTATTTTTAAATAAAAGGAGACAGTAATCTGTGGTACTGTGTGTAAATTTTGCCCCAGCCAGAAATGTCGTAGGCCGGGTACGCGTAATGTCTCAGATCTGCATTTATTCTCAATCTGGCCAAATTGAATTCCGAGGGTCCCCCCCCCATGCAACCACCTCCTTAAAAAGTGACTTTGGGATAATGCGCCGACATGCATGGTACCATGCATACGATATGCAGGATGCATTTACAGGACCGTCCTCTCGAATCGGAAGAGGGCTCTCACTGCAATTTGCAAAAAATATATATACAAATTCTCATTCCCACCCGCTTCACTTTTTCTTGATTACCAGTCGTCGGGGACAATTTGCTTCTGTCTGATATCCTGTGTTTTTGCTCAACTTGTTGAAAGAACAGGCTCCCGTTCCTTCTCCATATATTCTACAATCCTTCGGGCACCCTTTTGTCTCCATTCGTTTGTGAGATAATTCACCCTCTGCCATAAGCTTAGGTTCCGAGTGGTCCTTGGAGAACCTATTGCAAGATCTCAGAGTTTTGCCCCACAACCTTTTCCTTTTGTATTGGCCATAGCATCAATTGTATTGCTTTCCCTGGTCACAATCGGAAAATTTCTGCATCAATCTAATCCAACTATCCAGTTAACTCAATCTAGAATCATATGAACAAGGCTTTAGTTTCGTCAATTTACTTGTGAAGCAATTCCTGCCCTACTTTTTTTCCCACTTCGTGCCCACTCTTCGCATATTCTGAACATGGATAATTCTCCAGACATCTTGCATCATGTTCGTGTTTCTCAGGCCTCGATTAAAGCATCAAACATAAATGTACAGCTCGCAGAGTATAACGCACACAAGCTACAGGTGGACGAGTATAAGTTGGACATTTACAGCCATTTGTTAGAATTGGATGTCAAGACCAGGCCAAACCTCAAGCTAATCCAGCAACAGCCTGAAATCAACTTGAGAATGCGGCCAGTACTCTTGGACTTTTTGATGGATGTGATCAATAAGCTCAATCTTTCAAAGTCCACATTCCCGTTGACTGTCAACATCATCGACCGATACTGCTCAGTCCGCATTGTTAAGAAGCAGCATTACCAATTATTGGGATTGACTGCCTTGTGGATCTCTTGCAAGAACTTGGACTCCAAGTACAGAATTCCCCTGTTGGATGACTTGTGCAAGTACTGCTGCCATTGCTACGATAAGAAGTTGTTCCTCGAGATGGAGAACCATGTGCTCAAATCGTTCAACTGGTTGGTGGATGCCCCCACTTTCGATTCCTTCATAGATTTCTACATCCATTCCCTAGCTTTGTCAAAGTTTTTAGCTGGTTCTAAAAGCCCTTATAAAACCTGCAACGACATCAAAGTCCTCGCCATTTACATTTGCGAACTCATCCAGTTTTACCCAAACATATACTTCAGCTACACCCTGCCAAAAATCGGCTTGATCTCGTTTTTGATGGCTTGTTTGATTCTCGATGTTTGCAAATTCTCCATGGTGGACGACATGTTGCTGTTCATCTACGAGAGCACCTGCAGTGACTCTCTTCTCACAAGCCTTGAGTTTGACCAGGCGTTCGCTTCGCTCATAAAGGTACTCAAGTGTCCCCCTCCATCATTGAAGACCAAGTACTTCAACGAAGACTCGCGCTTCTTGGGACTCATGAAGATGTTGGTCAGCTTCACTTGGAAGCACTTGGCCCAGAAAGAGGCCTTGCTTAAGGAGCAGAGTGTTGTGGATTCTCGCCAGCCCCGGAATAGAATCGAGACGGGAGTCAGTTGCACCCCACAACAATCAGGAGGCACCACAACTCCGAAATACCCAATCACCCCGGTCCTGCTGGCTATCACACCAAAGGGAAACCCGGGCATGGAGTATACCACGTCCCAGAACATTCGTATCTACAACGACCTGCAGTCTGCTAGCTACGTCAAGACGCTTCCACTGCCCAATCTTCTGCCAGGCGAAGCAAATGAGGCTTCTTACGGCCCATCCGTTGGCAAGCGGATGTATGGAGAAGCGGGGTTTGTCAGCCACAAGCGGTCGAAGAGCAGCAACAACGCCATATTTTATGTACATTAAATCACACAGCATGAACCAAACAAAGGTGTAGATCGCCCGCCCTTGCACGAAGGTTCAGAGCATTTAAGACGCCTACTTTGGCGGCACGCAATTTCGCGGAACTGCATGTGTCTGCGGACGTAATTGCTGTAACGGGCAGCGCGATCTGCGGTGAAGGCGGATTTGTGGCGGGATCGCTGCCGGCCTACGGCACGACGCCCATAGTTGGAGAAAAGAGGAGCTTAGCGAGAGATAGGAGACCGGGCGCTATATGCAGACTTCGCGGGGCAGGTTGGTTTTTGCATGCAATATGGGCCACCTCCTTCTGGGCCGTTTTTCTGCATGAGAAGCGCCTTGCAGCACAAAGGAGACAACTCTAGTTGACAACGCTTTGTTCGGGCGTCCAGACCCATTCATCTCACAAGTATGGAACTCTCTGGACGGCACATACCCCAAGAATTCTGCACCGAAAGCGGTGCCGTATCTCCAAGAGCTATCCGCCTGAGTCGTACTCGAGCCTGGGCGGTGACCGGCGAAACGCGCCACATCCAAACGTGGTCTAACCAAAAAAGCGAGGTGAGATCTGCGCTGCCCGCCCGCCCGTCTTGGCCGAAAACCAAACCGGGCACTGTGTGGCGGAACATCACGCCAGCCCCACCGAATCTGATGGGCTGATCACAACAGATCGCCCTCTAGAAAGAAAAGACTTACATTCCAGGGGCCAAGGCAGGTGACACGGGTGGCATCAAAAGGTTCGGAGATGTAGCGCGCATAGAGATGACAATCTCAGCACTCAGTAACATCACCGATGAGCACCAAATCCGAGGCGCCAGCTGCAAAAAGAAAGGCTCGCAGACAGACATGCGGGTACGCTGGATATTGTGTTCGGCAAGAGGACTCGATTGAGAGTGTCAGTGGCTTGGACGAAATCCGCCACTCCATCAACAGCAGAAAGCCCGTGAAGTTGAGTATCAAGGCTCCGTTGGACGTGGAACAGTTTAAGCTCGATTCCTTGGCCGGAACCTTAAACTACCCAGAAGCGCTTCAAGTCGAGCGCAAGTTTAGGTTTGGCTTTGGGCTGGGAAACGAGAGGGTTTCCATGACTTTGACCGAAATAATTGACAAGATCAAGTCAGGCGAGGACACGTTTTATCTCACCACCCAGTACGTCGACGAAGACAGCGAAAGCGGCGGTCCAGAGCTGAATGTGCCAGAGGATGTCGAAACGCAGGAAAATCTGGACAATACCAACTCGGACCTTCTGGACGAACTCGATGACTTTGAAACTACAGGCTCGGCGGTATTCGGGGCGCCCAATACAAGTGAAATGGATCAGCAGGCTTCTGACGGAGATGATTCAAGCGAAGAGTTTGACTTCTCCAACATCCAGGACGACTTCGAGGACGAAGCGGATGCCCTGGGCGACGAAGAGGACGCAATGGGATATGACGAGGCACATGCCAGAGTCGCCACGCTTTTTCAGCCGCCTCTCACCAACCTAGCGCTTAACGAGGAATTCCCTGTGACGCCAGCGCCTTTTGAAGGGCTAGTCACGCAGCAAATCAACCTTTGGATGGGGTCCTCGTCCGCACCCGGGACCAAGCCGGATTTGCGCAACCCGTCTACAAACAACCTTGGCAGGTACGTTCCACAGGGAAACTCATCCGGTCTTCACCACGACCATGCAGACAACCTTTACTTGCTCGTGCAAGGAAAGAAGCGGGTTACGCTCTATTCACCTGAAAACGCAGAGCGCTTGTTCACCGTTGGGGATGTGAACAAGATTTATGCTAATGGCTTGATTGATTACCAGGTAAACAAAGCGGCTCGGCACTGGCGGCCTATGCGGGAGGACGGGGCCATTGTCGCCGAGTGGGCCCGGTGGTTGCTTGAGAAGGAAGACTTTTCCCAGCATTCAGAAGACTACTTGGTCGGGCTTGTGGAAAACGAGCCCACGTACTCCGGGCAAGAAGACGTGCCAAAGGACCCGCCTAGCTTTTCACAGATACCACCCGTTCTTTTGCATCTAGACGAGGTCAAAGATGAGCAGGACCGGAAAAGCCTCGAGGCTTTCGCCAGAGCCCAATTTCCGGGCGTTTTGGAGATCCCCAAGCTAGAGATCTTTTTGGAGCCCGGCGAGCTCTTATACATTCCCGTTGGCTGGTTCCATGAGGTGACCAGCTACAGAGCCGACGATGAACACGGCGCTCACATTGCCCTTAACTGGTGGTTCATGCCACCAAGCGGCACGCTAGACTCGCCATACCCTGACGACTATTGGGGAGACGACTTTGAGCTGACCTGCGAAGCGATTCAAGCCATGCGTCTAGCTGGACAGTGATCCAGCGTTGTGGTTATCAACGAAAGCACTTACTTGTGTTGGGCTCAGAGGAGGCTACTTACGAGTTGGAACAGCGCATGGTGCGGGAAGATGTGCGCCCGGCCCGCTTTACGCAGCCACTGCAGCCACTTTGCGAGATACCGGAGGCGCAGTGCAGCACGGCGAAATCCGTAGCTGATCTGCCAGTAAAGCCGGGCGGCGCGGCCTTGTATATAGGAGAACAATCGCAAAGAAATGTCTCTTCATGCGCGATTGGAAGATAGAAGCATGCCCAGGGTTTGTCGACGCTGCACGTGATGTCGCGCCCACCCCATCGTTGCGAAAATGTCGTCACAACAGATCACGTGAGCTAAGCGCCACGTGCCCTTGCCATTCCTCGCAAAGAGCATGCCCTTGCACCGTGGCCATGTCGCCATCTGTCTCACGTCGTCGTGCGCTCCGTGCTTAGCTCCAGGCATACGGCCGGCCTGCACTGGCCCTGCCCTTTCTTGGGCCTCCTCGTCAGCCACTTTTCGCTGGGCCATGGTGCACGGGTGCGTAGCCTTTTTTTCGACGAGAGAAGCCCTTATCGCAACCTGTAACATGTGCCGCACGCAAGGTGGTGCGAAAAGCACCGCAGTTCTTCTGCATAACCCTAGCAGTGAAAAAATACAGAACTTATTAAAAAAAAAAAAAGAGAGATCTCACCCCAATCTTTTAACAACAGACCGCCAGGCCCCATTCACTTAGTCCTGAACCCCAGAAGGCATCAATCGTTTCCTGCTTTGGTTCTCGATTCCATTCCACTCCAATAGCAAAGTACCGTTTCCTCTTGATTCAGTTCACGGGGAACTCAGCACTTAGGGCATCTTCTTACCTCGTGGTTATAGCTCGCTAGTAGCCTTGATCGTCGAAAGTGGCGTATTGGGCATCTCTATCGGAGCCTAAAAGTCGTACTCTGGCAAACGACTAACGTGGCTAGCTCTCCATTGCTGCCATCCAACAAAAAAACAACTCCTTCCATTCTACATTTGTTTTATTAGTATGTGTCAAACACCCTTGGGCGAACCTGAGTTCCCATCAACATGCCTTCCGGCCGGTCCAGATCTGCCTATGGAAATTCAGTGGCAGCAAGGATTTGACCCCATCCTAGCATCCCAGATATGAAAGGTACCCAAAACCGCGTATACTAACCAGATCTAGCTATTCCTTCCAACTTAACTCCAGCTTTTGAAGCCAGAGCCTTAAAGTCTACGGAACCCCCTTCAACCTTGTCCAAGCATTTCATTATAGCTTACCGTTCAAGAATTTCCCCACTTCCTTCAACAAACTAGGAAGAGATCACCATTCACACAGCCTCGAATTTATGACCAGCAAACTGCTATAAACTGATCTGATACATTCACGATAAAATCAAGATGGCCTTGGCAGACAGAAGACCTCTTGGAATCCCAGTTACTTCAGCACATGCTTCTCCCGTGTTCAACTCCGCCGAGTTGAGCCAAAGCTCGGAGAAGCCCAGCATGAAGTCGACCATCTCTGATTTAAAGGGTAGTTATTACAACAATGGCATGGCGTACAACAGCGACCAGTGTGTGAGCCCCACCGGGGACTCTCCAGACCTTTCTCCCGAATTGTCCCCGACTCTGAGAAGTATCTCACCTGACTCTTTGATGAACTCGGGCTTGCTCAAGAAGAATACTTCGATGAGCTCGAGCTCGAGAGACTCGACGCCGCCTTCTGGCGCCAAGCAGAGCCCAACATCTCTGTCCAGCGCCGGCTTTTTTCCGAAGACCAGTCTTGCTGGTTCTGTGCTAGGGAAGAAAGCTAAGCCGCCCTCGAGGGTGCCCATTGCCACGGGCATCTCCACGACAATTCCAGTGACCGGGGAAAAACCCAAGCCCGAGCAAGAAGGCGACGCATCCCTTGAAGACGATGTTCTTTTTGCCATCTTTCTCATCTTGTACGAGAAGGACGCCGAGGGCGCTGGAATGACCGTCAAACAAATCTGCGATGTTTTGGTGGAGAGACATCCTGAGATGGCTCAATTGTCTAGCAAAACCTCCAACTTGGTGAGCGCCAAACTTAATGCTTACGTGAAGCGAGTCGAAAAAGGTGACTCAAACTTGAAGTATGCCCTCTCAAGAGAGTGGGCTGATGCCTCGCCCAAGAGAATGGTTTATGTCTACCGGGGATTGTTGACAAAGGACTTTCATGTTCATGTCAAGAATGCAATGGAGGTCCAGAAGCAGCAGCTGGGCTCCTTGACATTTGTCAATGGCCTGAACTCCCCCTTTCCGGCAGACTCCTTTGAGGCGGCAAAGCATTCAGCCTTACTGAAGCCCAGAAGGCAGACCATGTACGACCTCGGGATCTCTAATGCTAGACCAGCATTCCTGGAGGCCCCGGACTCCACTCTGAACTTATTCGTGCCCTACTCCTCAGCCCCCGTTGCTGCAAACTTGAAGTCGAATCCAGACGACGCCTCAAATCTGGCGGATGTCGAAAGCGGAGAGCAAGACACAACTATTGCGCCAAAGGAGAATGGCGAGCAAGAAACCCCGAAAAGTGCAGGGGCCAAGCACTATGGAATTGACTCTGACTACGACTTTGATGATTTGGAAGTTTTCGACAGCGATGACGACACTCTGGATTTCTCTATCGAAGCCATGAAAAAGAATGGGAAGCGTTCCAAGTCAATGTCGTATTTGTCAATGAACAAGAAAACAAAATACGTGACGGCTGCTGCTGCTGCGCCAAGGGTTCCCAAAACGCCTTGTTCCCACAGCGCAACTGCTGCCGCTGCCGCCGCTGCTTTGCATGCTGCTGCCCTCAAGGCCATAACTGCCTCCGCCAATGGCACGATTGGCTCCGGGCCAGCATCGGCCAAGCCCGTGAACAAATCAAAGTCAAACTGGGAGTACGCCGTGAAATCCGGCTTCTTAACCCAGGACATTGATGCACCGGAGGATGTAAGTTTGTCAGACTTAGACAAATATTTCAGCTAAGACCGCTAATCCACTTGGCATGATCAGCACGACTAATCTATTCTAAATGATAATGTATATTATATTTTTCTCAAGTATATCTCGAGGCACCCGAATCTATATGAATCGATTCAGAAAATCCATGGTAACAACTCTATACACGTGTCACCCAAGGCCTGATTATTGTTTCGTTTGCAATTCATCAAGTCATGTAGTACTTCGGGCCGTCTCCTCCTTCAGGAACTTCCCAATTGATGTCCTGCGTTGGGACCTTGATATCACAAGTCTTGCAGTGAATGCAATTCTGACTGTTGATGTTGAACTTAACGCCCAAAGGCTCGTTTTTGTCTTCAACATACTCATAGACACCCGCGGGACAGAAGCGGGCCTCGATGCCTTTATACTTAGGCCACGAAGCCTCCGCATGTTTTCTGTAGTCTTGCTCCGGAATCCTCAAGTGGCAAGGCTCACTTTCCTGGTGATATGTTCCAGTTCTTGAAACAGAAGTGAGAATGTCAAAAGTCAACTTTCCGTCCGGCTTGGGATAGTCTATTGGTTGGTAGTTGGAAGCATTTTTAGTTGCCTCAGCATCTGTGTGGTCAATAGAAAGGGTCCATGGTTCGGAGCCCTCCGTGACAAAAGTGGTGAGACCAGAATGTGAAAGTCCGGATAGGAACCCCAACGGACCTGGAAGAAGATCGAAGGAAGGTCTGATGTTTCTGACCTCGTACAACTCTTCATAAGCCCATGACTTTTTGAAGTCTTCCTCGTACTTTTTCAAGTCGAAAATCTGGCTCTCCATGTCGGTGTCCTCGTCCACTACATCCAAGCCCTCAAAGGACTCAAAAATAGCCTCCGCAGCCACGATTCCAGACTTCATTGCGGTGTGGGTTCCCTTGATCTTGGGCAAGTTAATAAAGCCCGCGGCACATCCCACCAACACACCGCCAGGAAAGTGAAGCTTTGGGATCGACTGATAGCCTCCCTCGTTGAGGGCACGTGCGGCATAAGACACACATTCTCCGCCTTGAAGAACATTGGAGTAGTACGGATGAGTCTTCATCTTCTGGAACTCCTCGTAGGGAGAAATGTACGGATTGGCGTAGTCAAGCCCAACAACTAGGCCAACAGCCACCATGCCGTCGCCAAAATGATACATGAAGCCGCCTCCATACACATCCATTGGAAGCGGGTAGCCCATGGTGTGACCCACGAGGCCCTTCTGGAAATTCTCTTCAGGCACGGTCCAGACTTCTTTGATTCCAAGCCCGTAGGTTTGAGGGCTAGAGTTCTCCCGCAAATTGAATTTTGCGATGGCCTTTTTTGTGAGCGAGCCATGACAGCCCTCCGCTAAGACAGTTTGTCTGGCGTGAAACTCCATGCCCCTCTCAAAAGACAGTTTTGGCCGCTGGTCACGGCCAATCCCGACGTCTTTGGTGGCAACACCTTTGATGGCAGTGCCGTCTGCGGTGTAGATGAGCAAACTCACTGCGATTCCAGGGTACATCTCGACGCCCAACTCGGCAGCCTGTTCTGCAAGGTACAGCACGGTTTGGTTCAACGAGACGATGTAGTTTTTACCCTCATTGGCCATCTGTGGTGGTTCAGGCAACGTGAATGCGTACTCGCTGGTCAAATACCTCATCTCGTCGTGCTCAGCCAAGGTCACCAAGTCTGCTGGAAGCGGAATGCCATTACCGTTCTCGTCGTAGAACTCCAGTTCCGGAAAAAGCTCTCTAAGGGCCCGGGGCTCTATGACCGCTCCGCTGACCATGTGAGATCCGAAGTCGGCAGCTTTCTCCAAAAGTACAACCCTCAATTCTCCACTTCCCTGTTCATTGTCCAATTGCTTCAATTTGATGGCCGTAGCGATTCCGGCTGGGCCACCTCCAACTATGCACACATCCACGTTATCAACGGCCCGCTCTTCGGTCAAGATGTCTTTCTCCTCTTGGCTCAACTCGTCGAATCGGGCCTCCTTATTGCTCTGTGAAAAGCGACTTAGGGATGTCAGCAAGCATGCTTTATTGAGAAAAGGGGCCGGTATAGGAGACGGCAGACGGCGTATGCCGCCAGCACGGATATTTCGGGAAGATATCGTACACGAATGCCAATATCTTATGCTGGACGGCGTTTGAATTCCAGAGGAAGCCGAAGAACCACACTTGGCCAAATGTAGGCGCTGCAGAGAAGCCAAAAGCCTTAAGCTATGGCATCGGAAACTGACTTGTGGCTTTAGAAGCATTGTCAAAACCTCCTAACAAGATTTGTGTTTCAAGCACTCCCGTTGAACCCAATTATGAGAATGTCCAAGGTGTGGGATGCTACGATCGAAGGTGTTGCACGGTGGTCTTCAACCTTTTTTTTTTTTTCTTGTTTTTTCAGAACGGTCAGACAAAAACCAAAAACGCAAAACACGGCCGGGAAGCGCTAGAGATTTTGTTTGCTTCTGCTGGTTCGTCTTGAAGAATCAGATGAGGCTCCTGTTCTTGCGGCTGCTTCAGATTTCGTACGATCTAGGTATTGTCTTACTATGACTAATTCAGTCGAGTCAAAGTAATTATTGTCGTGTGCAGTGCCAGCCAATGAAAAATGCGGTGTTGATAAGGCATCAGGTGACGAGTCCAAGGTCTATACTATGCGCTTGCGAAGCGCGCAGACTGCTACAGACACACTTGGTGTAGCCGTGCTTCTCATTAACACATTACTTACTACCCCCCAGGAACCGAGGAATCAACATCAAGCCTCTTTCGCTTGCGGCACCGTAGCGCGACATCCGATTCTCGTGCTTTAAGGGCACCATCTACTAGATGATTTCCCTTGTGCGAGACAAGACTCATGACACCCAAACATTTAGTGACCTTTCCGAACTATTTTGGTCAGCAAGCTCGTCGATCATGTCCATTGCCAATTGCCAGTCGTCCCCAGAGTCTATGACCACAAAATCACCTTCTTCATCCTTGTACTTGAGTTTGTTTATGATGATATCGTCATTGATCTCGGGACTGGCTGCAATGTAAGATGCGATTTTGTGGTGCAATTCTTGAAATGATATTCCTGTTGAGACAGCGAGTGTCTCGCGTATTTCCGACCCCCTGTAGAGTAGTTTTATACGTATAAGCAGACCTGAAGTATCGGCCGAATCATTATAATTCGGAGAGTTGCTTGAGTGGCCAAACTTACCCAGTCTCATCATACTGAATGTTGACGATGAGGAAATATGTCTTTGGTCTGATGAATCTGATTTGTAGGTGGGTGAGTCTGTTCCATAGTATGCTCCGTGTGCTTGGCTTGAAACATCGGTCGAATGGTTGGTTCCAAGTGAACCACGAGAATCTCTTAGCTTTTTCTGTAGTTGATTATTCATTTCACTACTCTTCAATGATCGGAGACAATTTTCCCACTGGTTCCTTGGCTCTTCTGTTCTGTAACGTAAAGTGAAAGAACCACTTTCTTTCTTGCCAGACCACGAAATCACTAGCGTGTATCCATTAACGTTAGCTGAAGAGATGTTGTATATCTCAGATATGTAGACACGGCCCTTGAGCTCAAGAATAGAGCTGTCTTTTCCGCCGTGTAAGGATTCTAAAAGATTGGTTGTGGATCCTGATACATTGCTATTCGCTTTCTTTCTTGAGGATAGTAGTTCCCTTTTCTTCTTTTCTTTTTGTTTGTCAACATGGTTCATCTCGACAAAGAAGAAAATGATCTTTTCAAAAAGATAGGCAACGTACTCTTTCTCGCTGTCGCCATCTTTGATGGTGACAGGGCTGTGGTATAAGAGTTCACCTTGTTCGCGGAAATTGAAACCACGCCAATTCTTGACTCTTTCAACGAGGTTATCAAGGAACCCCACATTCTCTGATCTCCGCTGTGCCTCATTCACCTGGTTTGCAACCTCTTTCATAGCCGCATTGGCCATAAGTAGCTCGTTATAGTATGTTGCGTCGATCGAATCTGTATATGTCTTGATCAATTCCTTGAGCAATAATGGGTATTTGCAAAGCCTTTGGATGGGTTTGATGATGAATGACTGGAGCTCGAAGCCAGGATCTATTAAATTGGACGCACGCTTGAGATTTGCTGCTTCTTTGGTAATGAGTTCTATAGCACCAATTTGGCCTATAGTCCATGGCTCGTATGCGCGAAAGGGGCCATTTGAGGCGTGAATGAAAACAGAACCTATCCTCTGGTACTTGGTTGGAACGTCAATATTACATTCGAGGCCACTTAGTAAGCGCCTGTGAAAATCCACAATGTCATTCAAGTTGGGGAAGAGCACGTGAAGCTGCTCAGAGGATAATGCATCGGACGATTGGAGCTCGTTCCGGTATTGCATGAGAAGCTCTAAATCCAGTAGATACTTCCGTTCGGTTTCGATCAACTCCTTGAAGACTTTGGAGCGTTCGTCGGTGATTTTGAGATCCGCGATTCCCTCTATGAGCGATTCCTCCAGGCGATCGCCTTCGACTGGCTCAGTCATATCAAGCAACCCCATGACAGTATCGATGATTTTCAAGAGGTCGTGGGTGTTTTCGGAGAAGACGTTCGAGATTGTGAACATGGAGTCGTCGTCCACAGACAAATGGATTTTGACGGCGACGACGAAATCATAGACCGCCTTTTTGCACATCCTCAAGTCATCGCCTTCTTGGATGGTGATGGCATGCTCGGGCTTGATGCGGTTGAAAATCAAACATAGGGGGGCACCTCTCTGGAAAAGCTTCCATATCTGAGTGGCCGGATCCAGACTCAAGTTGGCCGGAAGCACGCCCGCGGTGAAGGTGAAGATGTTGTTTGTCAACGGAAGATAGCTGTGGGAGTTGGACGTGGCGGAGTTGTCCAGGTATATCGAAAAGCCACCGGAGCCCATAGACGAGCGGAATGCACTGGGAGAGTTGTCTGTCTGCTGCAATTGCTGGGACAATGCAAGGGCCTGTTGCTCTGCGCAGCGTTCGGCAGCGACCCGCGAGGCCTCGATGTAGGGCTTCATCTCGGCGATGGCGCCGAGTCTGGTCAACAAAGCCTTGCTTTTGTAAAACATGTGTTCCTGCGCCAGAGATGACTTGTTCATGGACATATTGACAGCCAACATGGGCCCGGAGGCCACGCGGGATATACTTGCCGTCAGGGAGTTGATCGACGGGGTGGACGCGGCCGAAAAGGACCGGAACGGGGCGTGGGGGAAACTGTCCATTTCTTGGGAGGGAGGAACGGAAGATGCAGCGAGGGAGGAGTGAGGCAGGCGTGGGGCGGTGGAAGTGCGACTTGGTAGGGGGAGCAGGGAGGAGGACCGAATAAATAAGGTGGCGGCCGGCAGGTGGGGAGGAAAGGCGGCGACGGGCGAGAAAGTGCAATGGGGTGGAAGGGGAGAGGGCCTGGGGTGTGCAGTGAGCTCTTTTTTAACGAGAGCCGTTCACAACAAAAGTAGTGTGCGAACGCCAATCCCGAGGAATGGCTGAGGCGAGTACGTGGGCGGGGAGGTGCAGTACCTGAGGTAGCGCGCGAAAACTGGACCATTTGAGCGAGCCAAGAATGTTCGGAATGGGCCTTTTTGGAGCCCGTCCCACGCACGGAAATGCGCGCGCGCTACACCTAGCCCGGCCCCAGGAACATTTGCGCTTGCGGCGCTAATTTCGAACTGGCAACTTCTGCCCGGAATCTATAAACGGCTTTTTGTATCGCGTCGTGCATGTCACCCTGGGGGCCCGCCACGCCCGCCAGTGCTGGCGCCACCCGGGCCGCGTCAGCTGCTCCGCCTTGCCACCTCCATGCGCCGCCAGACGCTCCTGCTAGACCTGGACATCCCTAGGATAACCCCTGCCCGTAGCCTCCTCGCCCGGCTCCGGGCCTGTTCTGCCGCTAGCCTGTCAGCGCCGGGAGCGGATGTCTCGGCGCCTCGTGTTATCGCCCCTGGCATAGGTGCTCTCGCTTTTCGCATGAGGGCCTCCGGTGGAGAACCCGTCCGTCTGCGCCGGTGGCCTGTCGTCCTTGCGCCCGAAGCCCATGCTTCTGTTGCGGTCCTCCAGGAACACAAGCACGGGGCGGTTGGGGAACCAGGCCACGCAGGAGCTGGTGTTTTCCCCGGCCTGCGTGGCCGCCACTTCGTAGACGACTTCTGCCAGATCGAGCGAGTAGACCCGCGAGTTGGCCGCCTGCCCGAAGCCCACGAAGATGTACTGCCCGTCGCGGCTGCACGCAAGACTAGCGACCTCCTGGTCGACTTCCGTGAGCGCCCGGGTGTTCTTCATGTCGGACGTTCTCCAGATCGACACCACGCCATCCTTGGACCCGGCGGCCACGTATCTTGCTTTGGGGTCCATGAGCACACACGTCACCAGCCGAGGCCCGGAGAAGGCGTGATGTAGCACGATCTGCGGCTCCTGGTACTTGAACGTCAACACGCGCCCGTCCTCCATGCCCACCAAGAACATCTGGTGGCCCTGGTTGGTCCACTTGAGGTCCGTGACCGTGCCGTCGGTTTGGAACTGCGCGGTGGGTTTGTAGTCATTGTCTGCGTCCATGAGAAAGATGGCTCCTCCACTAGACACTGCAGCCAAGACCAGGCCGTCTGGCGAAAACTGCACCGTCGTGAGCTGCACCGGGCCCCTCGTGCCGTCCTGGGGCTGTCCCGCCACATCGATGCTCTTCTGCAATGTCCCCGAAGCTTTCCACAATTTGACCAAGGAGTCGCCTCCCACCGTGGCGAAATCGGAGTCCGTGGTGGGCACCCACCCGATGCTGCTGACGGGCTGCGCATGCCCGCTCTCAATCACCGTCGGCTCCACCATCCCCAGCAGCAGGTACTTCCATATCCTGATGGTCTTGTCTGTTCTGGCGTTGATGACACGGGTGCCCGAACTGTTGATGGATAGCGTGACAATCTGCAGTTGCAGTGGCTTGCCTGTGCGTTCCAAGTCCTTGACGGACGACAACCGGAAGCTTGTAAACATCGACATTTCCTGCCTCCTTTACTGTGGCTCTCGTGTCGCTAGCACGGCGTTTTGTCACTGATTGCGTACTTCAAGCAAGTGCTTCCTAGAGTAGCTGAGTGGTGCTGAGCTGCAGTGAGTGCGCGAAGCCAGACATCAGAGCTATGGCATTAGGTGGAGCTCGAACCCCTTTACCGGGCCGGGGTCTTTTGCATGTTCTAGTTTCAATTTTCTTTTTCGATAGGCCCTGTCATCTGCTTGGGAGAGACATCTGCTTGGGAGAGACAGTCAATAATATGGAGAAGCCATGACGAAGAGGATGGGGTACGCTCATCAACTGTCTACACCATGGGCTGAAATTCGCACTCACTTCACATATTAGACTTTTTGCATCCGCAGCCTCAGCAAACTATCGATCCAATAAAACACCCGGGAACACAGCGCTCACATAGCGCCTGGAATCGACAAGTTGCCGTCGTAAGTCAACACCTCTCTGCCCCAGACCACAAATTGAAATGTCTGTCGCCCGCCGGTTTCAAATCCAGACTTGCATGCAGCCGCTTGGGATTCAAGGCCATACAGTACCCAGTCGCGAAAAGTGCTGTGCTGTTGTCTACTAACCCTCGTCGCTAGTGAACACTTTACTGCTCTAAGCTCCTTGCAACAACACCCTGCAACCAAGGATGCTGGGAAGACCTAGACTTTTGTCGCTTGATGCGTTTGCAAAAACCGTGGAGGATGCCAAGGTCAAAACGGCGTCCGGCGGTATCATCACTTTGGTGTGTATTCTCGTGGTGATGCTCTTGATTCGGAACGAGTACTACGACTACACCAGAGTGGTCTTGAGCCCGCAGTTGGTCGTCAACCGTGATGTGAACAAGCAGCTTGACATCAACTTGGACGTCACATTCCACGACATTCCCTGCGGTGTGCTCACCTTGGATATCTTGGATCTCACCGGAGACTTGCATTTGAACCTTATCCAGTCGGGCTTCGAGGTTTTCCGTGTTCTTCAGCTGGGCGAACAGATCAAGGACGACATGCCCATCTTGTCGGGTGCTGACTCGGTCAATGAAATTTGCAAGGGCTTGTCCGAGGAGGAAAAGGCCCAGGGCAAACCCTGCGGCTCTTGTTACGGTGCTTTGGACCAATCGTCCTCCCAGTACTGTTGCAACACTTGCCACGCTGTTCGTTTGGCTTACTCTGTCCAGAAGTGGGGGTTCTTTGACGGCTCGAACATTGAGCAGTGCGAGAACGAAGGCTATGTTGGAAACATGAAACTGCGAATTGAAGCCAATGAAGGCTGCCGCGTCAAGGGCTCAGCCAAGGTCAACAGAATCTCAGGAAACTTACACTTCGCTCCGGGCGCCCCTTTTACCGAGCGGGGCCGTCACGCCCACGACTTGTCTTTGTGGACGAAATACGAGGACAAGTTCACCTTGAAGCACACAGTCAACCATTTTTCTTTTGGTCATGACCTCGGAACCTTGTTGACCGTTGCAGACTCTAACGACGAGAGCATGCCCTCCACGAAGCCTTTGGATGGCTACGTTTTTGACACCCATAAGAAGAATCACGTGGCGAGCTATTATTTGTCAGTCGTGGCTACTCGCATGGAGTATTTGAACGATAGGCTTCCTGCTGTTGAGACCAACCAATTTTCGGTGGTCACTCACGACAGGCCAATCGTGGGAGGAAGAGACGATGACCACCAAAACACTTTGCACGCTCAGGGCGGTGTTCCGGGAGCGTTTTTCCATTTTGAAATCTCGCCCATGAAAATTATCAACCAGGAAAAGTATGCAAAGACATGGTCTGGGTTTATTTTGGGGGTTGTCAGCTCCGTTGCTGGAGTCTTGACTGTTGGTGCGGTTTTAGACCGCTCAGTATGGGCAGCAGAACAAGTGATTCGGGGTAAGAAAGATTTATGATTCGCGGGTTATCTTTTTGCAGGCAATGTTTACGAGAATTCTTCTATAATGATAAAACGAGGATCAGTGTGTTCTGTGTATTGTTCGCTTGTCTGACATCCAAGAACGCCTTTTACCCCGCGAACGAAACCGGGGCTGCGTAAGACTCTGTCTTTTGCAATTTATGTACATGTAAGTTCACAAGAGGTCGGCTAGAATCAACACTCGTTGTGTCCGGTATGCTATGGTGGAATCCAGCATTAAACAGGGTAGTTCCTGACTTGGAAATCATGAGATGTGGGACTTGATTTGCACCCCAGGACACCAAGTGCAATGGGGGCCGTTAGACTTCACTGATCAAGTGCTCAATGCGGTTGTAGTAGGTGTTGTCCAAATGTTCAGCAAGCTCATCCTTGGATAGCCATCTGTGGCTGGTCTTGTCTTGGGCGGAGAAGGCACCCGACAATATGTGCAGCTTGATGAAGAATGCCTTTTCACCGTTTGGAGAAGACTCGACGTGGCATGGCTTTGGCGAGACGTTGAAGTAGTTGATGTTCTCGCCGCCAATGGAATAGAGGCCACTCTCCGCCGTCTTATGTAGAGGAGCTCCCTCTGCATTCAGAAAAGTGGGAAATGTCCATGATTTCCCTCCATCGTCACTGGTCACCAAATACAAGGTCCTTGCAAGGTTTCTTTCCAACGAGGTGAGATCCTTGGCCTTGTCAGCTTGTGTGACCCGCAGGTTAGGAACAATCTTCCTCGACAAGTTGTCCTTCTCTGCAACGGCGGATTCGTCGGCAGATTCATCGTAGGTCTTCGGCAACTTGATTTCCTGCTTGAATCTGCGGTCTCTCTGATGTCTGATTTCGGGTCTTCCGCCCACAAACTCGAGGTTGGGATTGTTGAAGACAGGTGTCTTGTTCAATTCCCTGTATTTCTGCTCAGCAATGGTTCCGGGCCTATAGTAAAACCATTTGGGGAAGGTCCACATTAATCTTCTCCATAGCTCCGACTGGTACTTGTAGTACTGTTTTTGGAAAGCAGGCAAGTCGGCCGTTATGACGGGCGTTCTCAGCAATAGGAGAGTGGCGTGAAGTTTCACGCCATTGCTTGCGGCAGGCGCCGAGTTGAACCGGAGAAAGGTTTTGCTCAACATAGTATCCGCCGTAATGGTGAATCTGAAAGTGTGCGAGGGAAATTTTTGCTTTTTTCTGCGCGTACATTTCGTCTCTGCCAGGTAAACGAGGTCCTGTGTCAGCCCAGCGGGAACTGCACACGCAGAGGGCTGGCCGCGGACGTGCGCGGACCGCAAAGGTATATAAGAACGCCCCTTCGCCAGCGCGTACTCTTCGCACCCCAAAACTTGTCGCTGGTTCAATCCATTCCATTGGTCTATAAATCCCCTCCAGTCCATCCGTATCTTCAAACAAGAGGCAAAATCCAGAGTGGCGTATTTCCCAGGATAGTAAAGTAAGATTTTGTAATCGTTGAAATCCCCAAGAAAATTAAGTGTTCTTGCGAGCGAATTTGGTTCTCTGTCTTTTCTCCATCGATAGTATTCTTCGTGGGTATATCAAGTAGTGGATTTATCCTCAACGAAGTTGCTGTAAAATAAGATTTAATTAGATTGTGGACTCGAAGTAACCCAGCCATGTCAGCAGTGCAGGAGTTTGAAAGTATCTTACAAGAGTTGCCCACCCTCAAGGCCCCGGGCGTCTCTGGAACCCGTATCAAGAAATTAACCGACATTGCCGTGAAAAACGTCTCTGAGGAGTCGAAGTTGATTGCATGTCTCTACACCAACTGTAAGGCATGCCCTTCTTCCCACAAACTAGGTGCTTTATACGTGGTCGACTCCATCGTCCGGGTCTACATGGACGAGGCCAAGAAGAAAAATGAAACAGTTAATTCACTGGCCCCCGAGGGAACCTTCGCCGCAGGTGTGTTCAGAATCAGCGAGTTGGTGGAGTCCATAATCGACGACGCCATGGAGTTGACCATCGTGCCTGGCACCAAGGTGAAGATCGGCAAATTGGTTGACATCTGGGAGCGTGCACAGACCTTCAGCCCCAACACCATCCAAGCCATCAGAGAAAAGCATTTCAAGTCACTGACGCCTCCAGGGTCACCTGTTTCTAAGAAAAGCGAAAGCTCGCTTCCGCTTCCTCCTCCGCCAACGGCGCCACTGCAACCAGCTGCAAACGACCCGGGAAGCATCTTGCTGACTCTCGCGTCATTGGCCAAGAAACCAGATACCCCGACCCCGCCACAGACGGGCTCTCCAGCAGTTCCCAACGCCCAACCAAACAACACCGATGCAAACAACATCTTGTCACAATTGTCGGCCTTGGCTGGCGGCGGTGCTTCCAACTCTGGCTCCACGCCCCCAATCCAGTCACCACCTGCTCAACAGGCGCAGCCGAACCAGCCAGGTAGTAAGGAGTACATCTTCAACATGTTGCAACAGATGCAGGGCGGAGGTGCTCCTGGAGCAGGCAACCCACAGGGACCAATGCCCGGCATGCCGCCTCTCCCACCACAGATGCACCAGATGCAGCAACAGATGCAGAATATGCCACCTCAGATGCAACAGCAAATGCATCAGCAGATGCAACAGCAAATGCAGAACATGCATGGCGGTCACGGTGGCTACCCAGCCCCTCACAATGACAGAAGAGGCCGTGACGGCGGGGCCTTTTCCAGAAGAAGCCGCTCCAGGTCCCCATCAGGCCGTTACGATCGTTATGGTGGCGACCATGGAGGCAGAGGCGATAGGGCTCTGGCGTTCTCTCAGCCACCCCAACAGGAAATGAATGTTCCCGGTAATCCAAACTACCGCGTTCGTAACACCGGCTTCGACAACACATTGCCCCAAGGATCCTTTAAAGTCATGTCCAGAACTTTGTTCATTGGTGGTGTTCCTCGTGGCATGGATGAGGCACAGCTCGCCTCTTACTTGAGGCCATACGCGGAGGTCCAATCCACGATCTTGAACAGCGAAAGAAAGCATGCTTTCGTGAAAGTCTACTCCAGAAAGGAGGCCGAACAAGTTCTCCAATCCTTCAACAAAGATGGCGCTTTGCCATTGCGGACCCGGTGGGGTGTAGGTTTTGGCCCTAGAGACTGTTGCAACTACCAGCACGGTATTTCTATCATACCAATCCAACGGTTGACGGATGCCGATCGGTCTTGGGTTGTCCTGGCACAATGGGGTGGTACTGGAGGCGAACCATTGGTGAGCGGATTGGTGATCGACGAGCCTGATATTGAAATCGGCACTGGTATTTCATCGAAAGCCATGTCCCGGAAAATGCCTACGAATTCGGCCAGAAACGGGCCAAAATCCAACAGACCAGGTGAAGCCGAAGATCTGTTTGCCAAGACAAGTGCCAACGGCGGTCAACTGGATTTCATCACGTATCCACAAGGCGCAAACCCTCTTAGCGGCCTCTTCTCCAACCAGCCACCTCAGAACGGTGGGTTCCCCCCTCAACCACAGGGGAGCTATGGAATGCCTCAAAATGGACAACCTAACGCAAATATCGGCGCCCAACTTGCAAATTTCTTCCAAAACAGTGGCCAGCGTTAGTTCATCCTACAGTATATGTAAATATAATAAAGAAGCGTGTGTAAGCCTCAGATATTACAAGCGGGTTTATAATCAAGCTCTTTGGCCTTGATTTGATATACTATTTACTAATTAACATGAATCATGCTTCTGCCGTTATTGCTGGCGGGTCATTCTTGATCTCCAAGCGCCCGTTGCCCGAGGACTTTATAACGGTATTGCTAATTGTCTTGGGCTTTGATATTTTTTCGCCTTTGACTATAGCTTCCATTTCCTCCCTGTTCAAAGTTTCATACTCTAGCAAACCTTCCGCGAGCCTCCTTAACTCCAAATTTCTAGCTCCAAGCATGTCTCTCGTTCTCTGCTCCGAAGCGATCAAAAAGTCACGGACTTCTTCATCTGCCATGTTTCTGATTTGAGGCGACCAGGACTCCCAGTCATCGCTCAATCTAACTGGGCCAATTTTGTCACTCATACCATAAGAGGCGACCATAGCTCTAGCCATACCTGTAGCACTGGCCAAATCAGAGGAGCATCCGCTCGTGACATTTTCAGGGCCGTGGATCATTTCCTCTGCAATTTTACCGCCCATGCACACATCTAGCCTCGAGAAGCATTCTTTCTTGGTCATGTCAACTTTGTCCATCTCAGGTAATTGGAAAGTAATACCCAAGGCCCTACCACGCGGTAAGATTGTAGCTTTGTAAAGGGGAGTAGCAGCTGGTGAGTACATGGCCATGATTGCATGTCCGGCCTCGTGGTAGGCTGTATTCTTTCTGGCTTCCTCGGTGATGACCATCTTCTCTTTGGCTGCGCCCATCAAGATCTTGTCTTTAGCCCACTCAAAATGAGACATGTCCACAGCAGGAGCAGAAAGCTGAGATGCATGGACAGCAGCCTGGTTCACCAAGTTCATCAATTCAGCACCGGACAAACCTGGCGTTCCTCTAGCAATAACAGAAGGATCAACATTGTCAGCAGTTTCAACATTCTCCATGTGATGCTTCAAAATATCCACACGACCTCTGACATCAGGCAACTCCACAACAACCTCTTTATCGAAACGACCCGGTCTTGTCAAAGCTTTGTCCAAAGACTCTGGAAAGTTAGTGGCACCGATAATAATAATGCCCTCTGATTGAGAGAACCCATCAAGTTCCACCAAAAGTTGATTCAAAGTCTGCTTTGCATAGGCTTGGTCTTTAGGGTTACGTTTTCCGCCAATGGCATCCAATTCATCAATGAAAATGATAGCAGGAGACTTTTCTCTGGCTTGCGTGAACAACTCGCGGATTCTCTTTGCACCAACACCAACATAAAGCTCATCAAACTCAGAGCCGGACATAAAAAAGAAAGGAACTCCGGCCTCACCAGCGGTAGCTCGTGCCAACAAGGTTTTACCGGTACCTGGAGGGCCTGTCAATAAGACACCCTTGGGCAATTTGCCTCCCAAGCCGGTGAATTTGGAAGGGTCCTTCAAAAATTCGACAATTTCTTCCAACTCGGCTCTTGCCTCGTCACAACCTTGCACATCTTTGAATCTCACGGTCGATTGCGATACATCAATAGACTTGTCAGCGACCTCGGAGGACCTGAAGATCGTGCTGTTCTCAATCAAGTAGTTGTAAGCATTCGACGCACCGTAAGCAAATAATGCCAAAGGAATGAGCCACTTTATCCACTTGGACAAAAGGGTGACTCCGCTTTCAGATACGACCACATGAACAGGGTCATGTCTCAGGCCGTAACTTCCAGCGAATGTCGACTGGGTACTGGGCTCACTCTGATATGAGGCAGTGTTACCATTTGCAATCTGCTCGGCCTTGGCCTTTTTGCCAATTCGATTTAAGGCCTCAACGTAGAGTTGAGTGCATTGCGGGTTAGAAGATATACCTGGTGTCTCATATCGTTGCACCACAATCTGGGGATAGTTTGTGGCTATCAAGTGCTTGTAGAACTCAGCCTGAATCCCAGGATTGGTCATGTCGGAATTTGCTGCTTGTTCCATGCTTGAGAGCATGGATATCGTTGATGTAGAAACCGAACGACGACTTAGCAGAGCTATGATGCCGGGGCTCCTGAGGTAGGTCCTCCTATATATCGAGGATGGACCTATTGACCTCGTAATACTGGGAATGACAAAGTTTGCACGGGAATGCATAGTTGGCATCAGAAACTACCCGTTGCTTCGAAGGCAAAGAAGGTGTTAGCGTCACGAGTCGCGAGAAACTCATGGAAGGTCGTGCACATACCATTTGGGGCGCGGCTAACTACTCGAAGTCTACCTACAAACTGTGGCTACTTATCGGGTGGCCCTTGGGAATGGATCTATTAATGCCAAAAATGTATTCCTCTAGCTCAAAAACCCTTGATCAAAAGGTTGTCATGCTGTTCCGTAGCTTCTATCGAAAGACCATGCTCATTAGCTAGGTGTAGAAGACAAATGAAGCAGAAACTTGTAGATAAATCTTTCTTTTCTTCTTCACGATACAAGCTTCCGATGGACTCAACGACCTGGTTGAAATTCTTCTCCTTCTTCTCTTCAAGTGCGGGCTGCAGCTCGCCTGGTACCGCTGCAGGTTCGTCTTTTTTCTTGATAGATAACCACAAGTTATCCTTGAGTAGTTTAACATCCACACGCTTGGCCACTTTCGAAAAGTTTACGTATTCTGGTCGAGCTTTGCGGGTGCCAGGTGCAAGCTGCTTGTCGAAATCTCCCTTCTTATCGTCATCTTCAAGCGACCCGGCTTCTCCTGCTAAGATGTCATTGAAGTCGATTCCCCCGTAATTGTCGTTATCATAGTCTTCCATCTCTGCTTGATGAAACGAGACTGCGAGCCTTTCTTGCCTTTCTCCCTCCAGGTCAGTATGTTCATTCAACTGCTGGTACTTCTCCGCAAAATAGCTTTCGTCAGTGTATTTCTTTTCGTCGCCATCTTTACCATCCGAGTACTGCTGAGTCTTTTTCGTGAAGGTCATGATTGTTTTGTTTGGTTTCAAAAATAAGTTGACAAGTTTGTGAGAATTGAACTGGATATCATCTGGTAGCAAATAAAGATCCTCGCTAACTCTTTCTTCTGGTTTTTTCAAGTTTTGAAACTGATTCTTTGGTTTGAGAAATAGTTTCTCCAAATAGTCTTCATCATCATCTTCGAAAAAATCAATCAAAATATTTTGCTTCTGTGCTCTTTTTGGCGTCGGTGCAGAGGACGGATTCGGTACATCTTTTGCGCCGTCCAAATTCTTGGATCTCTTGAGAGCTGTAACCTTCCAGTGTTCGGGACCGCGCCAGTTGGTTTTCATGTTCTCGTCGAAATAAGCCATGAGATCCAGATCTAGAACCTTTCCTGACGGGCCACTCTCCTCCTCGGCTGGCAAATAGCTCAAATTTGGAGTGCTTGTCTGCCTTCGAGCGTCTTCCTCTATGTTTTCGTAATCGGGTGAAACTTGATCATCGAAGTTGGGAGAAACATGGTCGTCAACTTCGGGGGTGGCCTTTCCGTCTATGTCCAAGCCAAAATCGATGTCATAGTCAAGAAGATTGGGTTCGTCTGCGACTGGCAGGACCCTTTCCTCACGGTCTTCCAAGTTTTCATTGGATTTGGCATTGACGTCGCCGAGAATCGCTTTGGCTTTACTGACATCGCTCAAGACCGTTTTGAGGTCCTTCATGGACGGACAAATGGATAAGTTGTCCCAGCCAGAGGGAGCGTCGTAAACCAACTTCTCTAGTCCAGAGAAGTCGATAGCTGCACTCTGGGGAGAGCTGTGAGGACCGGCCTGGTTCTTTCCGGCAGATACCAAGCCCGAGTCCTGAGAGTCATCAGCTTTTATTGTGGTGGTGTCAAAGACGACTCGTCCAGTGGCATCTATGTTCAAGGTGTTCAAAAGCAAGCTCTTGGCACCACCTTCGTCGAAATCCGCCAACGCCTTTTTGAAGAGGGGATCTATGGCCAACTCTTGATCGAGCTTTTTGATCTCAATGGACTCGAAAGGAACCAACGTGGATTCAACCACCCGATTGATCCTGCGCTCGCGTTTGCTGTTGACGGGATCGTCGTCACCATCATGGTCGGAGTTGGCCGCGAGGTCCGTTTCCTCGAGGTCGGCTTGGCCCTTTTTCGTTGCAAGGCCGCTTAGCAATTTGCCGGTTTCGGATGCGGCGGACTCGACCCTGCTCAGATAGATCTTCACACAGCCGTCCAAAGTAGCCGAGGCACGCTGGAAATTGATGTTGTCACCGTCTTTGATGACGTTGAGGTCATGGAAGTAGTCGATCAAGGCAAACTGCCACGAGTTTTTGGTTGTGATCTTGTTATCGGTCGACAACTTGATCCACTCCTCGAAATTGGACATGATGGTAGATTTGTTCTCGTGAAAGTGGATGGCGTCCTCGCCCAAAGACGTGTTGGCGTCGTCGTCTGCACCGGCCACGAACAAGTCGCCTCGGCTAACGTGTCTGTTGGATGACGGCTTTCGTTTCGTGTTGGACACGGCTCTGCCTGAGATCACCCGGCCCTTGTTGGAGAGGTCGTGCAAGACCGTGCTTGTGCCATGGGCCTTGTGCTGCTTGGCGCCTCTTTTCTTCGGAAGCGTTGTGGACATTTTCAGTGGTTGTGGATGGGCGCTGGATTCCTTGACAGGAGCCGCCTTGGCGGTTAGAGTGCAGGGGCCGTGGGGTTGCTGCTGGAGCTGGGGCGGGCAATTTCACACTCTTGGGAGAGCACGTGTGGATCTGGGGTGTGCTGGGGCGTGGACTGCACCAATGACGGCAGAAGTGGGGACAAGTGGGCAGAGTTGGGAGTGCCACGGGAGTGCGAGTTAAGGGTGCGGTGCGGATCAGAACGGTGACGGCTCGCAGATGTTGTTTACGTCGCACTGCACAGGCGCGGTGATATGGTCACATGACCGTCAGTGCCGGCATCCCGACAAGCAGCGGCAAGCGATGGGGGATTGGGCGGTTTGAGCCGGCTTAGGATTAAGCGAGAAGTAGAAGAAGTACGGGAACTCAATGCTGAAACAATTGATTCTGTGAAATGGCGAATTCGCAAAAGAAGCCATTCGCAAGAGCTCAGCTATGCCTTCTCTTGCGGCCGCCGCATCGCGCGCCTCGCCTATTCCTTAGAGCCATCTCTGGGTGTATGGGTGCCTTCATTATTAGTGCCTTGATTATTGGTGCCTTAATTATTGGTGCCTTAATTATTGGTGCCTTGATTATTGGTGCCTTCATTCATGGACTGTGTGCCGTCATTGTTGGTGTTTCCTTGATCATTGGTGGTTCCTTGATTATGAGTGTATGGGTGCCTTCAGTATTGGTGGTACCTTGATTACTGTATGGGTGCCTTGACACTTTACTGTATGGGTGCCTTCATTACTGTATGGGTGCCTTCATTACTGTATGGGTGCCTTCATTACTGTATGGGTGCCTTCATTACTGTATGGGTGCCTTCATTACTGTATGAGTGCCTTCATTATTACTGTATGGGATTTTCGGTCCCGAGTGGGCCACGTGCCGGCCCACCTGCAACCTCCGAGCTCCTAGCGCCTGCCCTGGCGCTTGCCGCCATTGATCTTGTCGATCTCCGAGCGCGAGATGCGGAGCCCGTTGCGCGTGGACTTGCCCACACTCTGGATCTTCAAACCGCGGTCCCGGGCCCTGGCGGTCTGCTTTTTGCCCACGCCAAAACGGTCGCTGGCAAGAGTGGCGCCGCGGCCGCGGTCCACGTCACGGAACTCGCCCTTGCGGACTTTGGAGAGCACGATGCCTGCCTGGCGGGCCTCGGCCTCGTGCTTCTGGGCGCGCTTCTCTCGCGCGTTCATCATGCTTTTCCTCAAGTTCATGGGCATCTTCTGCAACGCCTTGGGCCGGCCGTCCGTCGACGAGTGGGTGGCCGAGACCTCGCGGATCCGCTGATCTAGGATCCGCCGGCGGGCGTTGCCGGTGGGCGCCTCGTAGTCGAGCGTCTGGAGCGTCAAGTCCGCGCCCGAGTGCTCCATGTTGTGCGCCAAGATGTGCGACTCCTTCAAGAGCCGCTGGAGCTTCAAGTCGTTCTCCAAGTTCTCCGCGTCTTCCTGGACGTTCTGCTGCTGCTGCTTCTTGCTCAACTTGTCTGCGGCCCGCCTCTTGTCCTCGAGCTCCTTCATCAGCGGCGCCCGGCCCGCCCGCGCCATGCGCTGCTCCGCTCGGCTCACCTGCTGCGGCACGAAGCTGTCCGTGAGCCGGACGACCTTGCCTGCGCTGGCCGCGGGCGGCTGCTGGCGCTGGCGCGAGGGGCCCGGGCGGCTGAAGATCGAGTCCATGGCCAGGCCCGCGCCGCTGGGCTCGCTGCGGCCGCCAAGCCCGTCGTCGGCCTCCAGGTCCAGGCCCAGCTCCGATGCCAGTGCCCCGCTCTCGCCGGCCGACGTGGCGCTGCTGTCGTCAAAGCCCTGGAACTCCAGGGTTTCGGGGTCGTGGTCTGCTGCCGTCTTGTCGTCGTAGCCGAGGCTCTGCAACGAGCCGAACTGGGCCTCGAAGTTGCGCCGCTGCATTTCCATGTACTCGTCGCTCATTGCCGTGGACTTGTGGGCTCGGCCGTTTGCTGACTGGTGGATGAAGAAGGCCTTGGTTGTGCGTGCCATGGGAGGTGCGCCAGCCTGCGCGATGCCCGCACCGCACCGCACTTGGTGCACGCCGCGTCCTAGGAACCACCACCCACTGAAATGACCAGGTTTAGAGGCTGCATTGACATCCACTCGGGCCAGGTCAAGCAGATTGTGGGCGGGTCCTTGGCGTCGGACGACGACTCGCGCACGCACGCCGGGCCCCGCGAGAACTTTGTCTCGACCAAGCCCTCGGCCTACTATGCCCAGTTGTACCGAGAATACGACGTTGAGGGGTGCCATGTCATCAAGCTCGGGACCAATCCGGCCAACGACGAGGCCGCGCGGTTGGCGTGCCGCACGTGGCCGCAGCACCTCCAGGTGGGCGGCGGCATCAGTGACGCCAACGCGGTGGAGTGGCTTGACCGCCATCTTGCTTCCCACGTCATTGTCACGAGCTGGCTCTTCTCGCCCGCGGGGCTGGGGGCGCCGGTACTCGACTGGGCGAAGTTGGCTCGCCTCTCCGAGTTGGTGGGCCCCCGCCGCCTTGTGGTTGACTTGAGCTGCCGCCAGTTGCCCCGGCCGGAGGGTTCTTCTGATGGCCCCCGGTGGGCCGTGTCCATCAACAAGTGGCAGACGCTCACCGACAGCGTTCTCTCGGCCGAGCTCTTGCAGAGGGTGTCGCAGTACTGCGACGAGTTCCTCATCCACGCTGCCGACGTGGAGGGCCTTTGCAACGGCATCGACGAGGAGTTGGTGGCCTCTTTGGGCCGCTGGTGCCCCGCGGGCTTCGAGGGCAGGATTGTCTACGCAGGCGGCGCCAAGCTGCTTGAAGACTTGCAGCGCGTGCACCAGCTCAGCAACGGCAAGGTGGACCTCACTTACGGCAGTGCCTTGGACATTTTCGGCGGCAAGCTCGTGAAGTTTGAGGACGTGGCCCGGTGGCGGCCCGCCGCGTGAGCCGCCGTTCTCTGGCTATTGCCGCTATCGTGTGCGTTCTAAATTTCTATCATACATATTCGGTCACCAGCCTGAGTTGCCGAATCCTTCTCCGTAGCCGTAGCCATTGTCGGGCGACTGGTTGCCCGCGCCCGGAGAGCGGCCGTACGTCGTGAAGCCGCCCGCAGAAGCATCATTGGCCTCGACTGAGTCCTTGTTGAGCTCCACCGCTATGCCCGCGAGCTTCAACTGTAACGTTTCGATTCCGCGGATCACCACCTCGTTGGGCGGCAAGTTGCCCACGGTCTCGAGGTCCACATAGAAGTTTTCGGGAACGGCCTTGTAGTCGAAAGGTGCGTCCGGATCGGGAGCCTCTTCCCATTCGGCGTTGGCCGACTTGGGCCACTCCGCGTCAGCGTCCTCCTCGTACCAGTAGTCCGTGTGCTTCAACTTGTTCCAGGGATCGTATTCAAATCCAATGGCTGCACAGGGAGACCACTTGGCGTGCTCCTTGGCAATGCCCTTCTTGGCAACGCACGAGATCCGGAGCTCCTGGTGCTTTCTCAACTTGCAGATAAGCGGCCCCCTCTGGTTGGGGTCCCGGATCACCGGGTCTCCGAGCTTGGACCCATTGTGGAACTTGGCAAGATCCGATGCATAGACGTTCATGGTGCTGTCGGAATCACACTTGGCAGCGAGTTCTAGCTTGACCGAGCAGTTGGGGCAGTATTGGTCGCACGTGCAATCCCGGGAGTATGATAGGTTCTCGATGCCCTCGCTGTTCAACGGGATCAAACCCAACCTGTGGGAGAGGAGCTCATCGGCAAGAACAGACGTGTTGACGTCAATCTCCACCAAGTCGATGGCTAGTGTGGGAACCTCCGAGAGCATGGTTCTTCGTAACGAGTTGGCAACCGAAAGGTCGACACCACGCAAAATAAAGTCCACATGGTCACGTTCCGTTTGTCTGATGGTCACTCTGGGCCCGGAATCCGATGCGTCTATTTCCATGTCTAGCCTGGTGTCAGAGGTGAAACGCTGTCTAGCCGTTGTTTGGTGAGCACCGAAAAAAATTACGGCCGCTCCGCGCGCCTGCACAAAAGCCGCCTCCATTCTTGGGCCCTCAGTTTTCCCAGTGGCACACCTCAATCACCTCTTCCTGCCAGATCCCGATTCAGACGACCCGGGGATTTACGAAGGAATACGTGAGCATCTTGGACAGCAGGTTTTTGAGAATCCTTTGTCCGACACGTGATCTCTGATTACTCGAGCCCAGCTCCCCAAAGACTTTCAGCATGCACCGCACACGAGAAGTGGTCATCCCTGATCTCAGGTTCGAAAGGGTCTTTGCCAAGTCGCTTAGCAATTACGCAGACAAGGCCAACGCTTCTAAGTCCAAGCTCTCCAAAAACGAGTTGAAGCAGCTTGATGGCGATCACGCAGGCGCAAATAGCGCTGCTCCTCCGAAAGACCTCTCCCAGTTCGAGCCCATCAGCCCCAATGCGCCATCGATTGTCGCCTATGCCATACTCAAAGACATCATGGTCCGGCCTCTCATCGAAGGCTTTCTGTGGGCCTTGATCTGCATTCTAGCCAGGCCCACCCTCCGGCTCATCCGGAGTCAAGGCTGGCGTGCGGGCAACCTATTCGCTCGTCTTTTTGGCTTAAATCCGGCTGCGCCCGTCGCCTAGGTACTGAGGTGCAGGCACCCAGGCCAACGGGCCCTGTTGATGAGTTTCTCGCTACATGTTCCCTCAGAACCTCAACCGGCGCGCCTTGCAGCGACGCTTCTCCGCGAGGCTAGAATTGCAGCTGTTTTATGCTTCGCAAAAGCTTCCTGTCTAGGCAAGCTGCATTCGCTTCGGCGCCGCCACCAGCTGTGTCGAGTTTGAAAGCGCACGACCCAGCTCTCATGGTCTACCGCTGGCGCTGAGACTTGCCTCGTCTACTGACCGATCGGTGGGGGATGTACCCGTGTCTGAGACCGTGTGAATGAGCTTGGCTGTGTAAATGTGTGCGCACCAAGCAGACCGCCCACCGCCTGTCGGCTACAAAAGTTGCCGCATATGAGTAGACTATGAAGGAGCCCCAAATGCCAGTGACACCACTGTAGGTCTCGGGTCCCGCAGATTGCAACCCACGCTTCAGAAGCTTCGGAGCGTGGGCGCGCCGTGCAATGCAAGAAACTCCTGCAAATGACCTCAGAGTGCAGAGCGACCCTTGCTACGGGACTGCACACAGACGGCTTTCACGACGACACCTGTATGGCTCCGGCTCACCACCTTTTCGCACCTCAATATCCAAGGGCGAGCTGGAGCTTTCGCCTGTTTTGACCGCGTGTTCATCCAAAGCCCCGTTTAGCTTCGAATTCCGCTGTTTTTTCGGGCCTCATCTTTGATCGGAACCTCCAGGTTGTCGAACTATGTTCAGGAGAAAGACCCGTAACTCGACTGCCTACACTGGTGTGGGCCACTCTGGTCCAGCAGCACAACAGCCAAACAACAATGCAATGGCTGCTGCCTTAACCATTGGCCAGAACCTCAAGCAATCTCAGCCAGCTGTTTACGGCAAACCTAGCCCGGCTGCCCACAAGCCGGCGCCTCCCAAGCCTCCCCACACATCCAGTCTCTTGAAGAGAAACTCCTCGTTCCAGGGCTCAATTCCCGCCACTTCCACCCCTAGACAATCTCGAACCGGTTCCGATGTTTCCAGACGCCACAGCGTGCTCCACAAGCCTCCGGTCCAAGAATTCAACATCGACGACAGTTTCACCGATGCGTCTTTTGAGAGAATGGGCCACGAGGCAGATAGCCTTTACAGCAATGCCGCTCGTGTGTCGGACTTGAAGTTGCACCACGAGCCGGTGCAGCCGCAGGTCAAGATGGTGAAGAAGTACATCCCGACCTCCAATGGAATCAAGATTATCGAAGTTCCGGAGGAAACAATGAAGTCTCAAATTGCCAGATCCAATTCGATCCGGACGGGAATGTCTTTGGGACGGACTGGTCTGCTTCGAAACACCTCTCGGTCTAATTCTTTGACGGCCCCCAAGAAGCCGGCCAGAAAGGCTGGTCTGCGCCTCTCATCCTTGGTAACTCCCCAGAGGATAGATGAAGGATCCATTTTGGAGCCCGAATCTCATTCCTACGTGTCTTCTCCAACCCTGCTGAATCAAATGAGGGATTTACATGACCAAATTGAGCACGAAAAGCATTTGGCTAGAGAACTCGAGAACCAACGTGCCGAGATTTTGAGATTGAAGGAATTGCGCCTCGAGAATGAAAGAAACATGAGAGAGCTCCAAATTTTACAGGAAGAGGAGATTTCTAGTGCGAAGAACTCTCCCGTGGACGCTGGATTTAACAGCGTGGCGCAAGAGGACTTTACTGCAAACTCGACAGTCTTGCCTTCAGCAGCTTCAGAGGCAACGTCATCAAGCATAAATGATCAGTACCACAGTGTCAATCTTGATGGCCAGGATATTCCGGCCAACGAGGAATTGGAAGAAGAAGATGTTCCCATTGCCCCTGTGCCTTTTGTCGTTGACGAAATGGAACTGAAACAGTTGAAAGAAGCCCAAGGTTTTGCTGATTCATTCAGTGGTTCCAAGGATAGTCATGCGGTTTCTCGTTCGTCGAGTAAAGATTCTTTCAACCATATCCCAATTACCACTTCGCCCCATGATGCAGTGGTCAACAGCTTTGGTGACACGTTCATTCCTTTTGAGGAGGAAAACCGTGCACCCGAGAACGCCAATGCTCATTCCGATTTTGGTATCGAGGAAATACCTAAAGAATCATTCGACTCACCAGAACTCAAAGCAGCTCCAAGCGCTGATCTCCAGGCTCCCGGTGACATTCGTGGTGTCCAGAATGCCTTGCTTAGCCCGAGTGATTTGGAGCTTCCTTCGAGTCAAACTTCCGAAGCCCCATCGCCATCCTTTGATCCAGTACCTGAAATCATTGAAGAAGGTCTTAGCGCACCACAAGCAAACTTTGCTGGCTCAATTCGCTCCTTCTCTAGTTTGGACTCCAAGTCGAAACCTATGAAGTCTGCCATGAAAAGCTCAAAGTCCAAGTACAATTCATCCTCTGGTGCTGAGGCAAGCCCTGCACATCAGGCGTATTTGTCGTTGACAACAGCGGAGAACACAAGACTCAACTCCAAGTTATCCTCCTCGCAGCTCAAGGAGTTCAACGCGCAACAAGAAATGAAGTCTCAGGCTTCAAGGTCTCTGATGAGCACTTCTAAACCAAACGGAACAAACAAGGCACCTCAAGGCTTAAGAAAGCAGGCAAGTGCAAACAATGGTCTGGGGCTTTCCGGACGGTCATTCAGACCACAATCGATGGCTGACGTCTCTCCAGGACGTGCACCGCCAGGGGGTTCCACTGGAGGAATGAGTAATCGCTCTTTCAAGTCACAACCAGGTTTCAAGGGAAATAATATCAATTATTTGCCTTCATCTGCTAAATCTCGTGCTGCCGACCTATACGCTAAGGCAAACAGTCGACCTGTTTCCGAATTCCAGCCACTTCAAAGAAAATCCTCTTTCTCGAGGGAGGAGGACACAGAAGCCGAGCACAGAGCTCAGCCTGCTCGGAAGGGGCATCGCACAACCCTAAGGAGTGCACCAGATCAACACCCAAGAAACCCAAGTGCTCCCGTCGATGCAACTGAGGCACGTAACAAACCTCAAAGCTCTTTAAGGACACCAGACGCAAACCCACATGCCCCACCTGCTCAAGCTTACCTGACAAAGCCAGGGTCAGAGAGTAGCCATGTCAATCCCCAGCAGCTGGGTTTTAAATCTAGATACGCAGATTCAGATGATGAAGTTAGCATTAGAAACAATGGGTTCAAATCTCGCTTCGATGATTCGGATGATAACTTTTCCGAAACAGCTGACAAAAGTTTCCCCGCTGCCGCCACATCGCCTCTTGAAAAAAGAACATTCAGGTCCGAAAAAGAGGAGAAAAAGACGAAGAAAGAGGAAAGCAAGGAGAAAAAGCCCAAGAAAAAGTTTTTGAAGAAGCTTTTTGGTAAAAACTAGAATTATTTACGTCTACATCACTGCACTCGTACTTAAGTGTCACTTATAATTGTTTGCTCGAAAAATATTTAATATAACTCGTGATGTAAAAAAAATCAAGACTCAAATTCAATTAGATTTTTAGAACTGTCCTGACTTCTAACAGCGTCTTTTTCGGCTTGATGAAACCTTTCGAGTTGCTTTTTGTCTGCATGAGGACCTTCTGCAAGAGACTGTGCCTCCGCTCCCAACAACAAGTCCTTATCTTTATCGTCTATCTCGATGATTCCTAGATCATCATCAACCTCCTCCTCCTCCTCAGGAGTACGGGAGCTCTTGGACTTGATTGAGGAATTATCATGCGTCACCGAATGTGCAGCTGAATCCATTCTGCGGCGCACTTTCTGCGCTACAGCACGGCCGTCAGCAAAGAAGCCGTCGAACATGCTCCTCAAATTGCGCATGGTGTCGAACTTGGAATCCAACGGCTTGTTGACGTGAATCGCATTTCTGAGAGTGGTGTCGAAGAATAATTCGTATGTCTCATCGGCTAGTATGACCATCCTGAAGGTTGGGAGACTTAAATAAACAGGAGTTTTGGGATTCAATGCTGCGTTGTGGGTAATTTTGTTGTCGACAGAAAGCTCTTTCAACAAAAGCTCTGCTTCCTCTGGTTGTGCGTACTCGAAAGCTCTCTGTATGAATGCACTTGCTCCAGTCAAATATCTGGCGAGCTGATCACTCTCAATTTTGGTGCGATCAATGTCCATAACCTCGGGAATTGGTATGCCATCGTTTTCGAAAGAAGATCGTTGGCCTTGCTCATAAATTTTATCGGCAAGGGCATTTTCAATTGCAGTGGTTGAAAGCTGGTCCAAGAGAGCTCCTTCTTTCCATGGTGTGGTAATGAACAACAAATCTTCTGAGATGGATAAAATACCTTCTCTATCAACTTTGTCGTCGAAGCTATAGAGATCGAAAAAATTGGACACGCAAGTGAGAAGATCCGGATCCATAAGCTTATGCAATCCCACACACACATCCTTCAAAGAAACCTCTCCTTCTCTTTTACTATCCCACTGAATAAAAAGTCTTTTGAGAAACTTCTCTTGCTTCTGTGCATTTTCTTCATTCGGGGTTTCATCAATAAAATCACAGATTTGACTCATGAAAATTTTGAAAGCTGTAAACTCCATCACACTAGAGCCCTCGTCAACTGTGATTTGCGATTGAACGATGGAATAGAAGCGGTCATAAATCAATGAAATATCATCCAGTGTAAAGTTAGGTGTTTTAGGAAGGTTCCTAATCTCTGTTCTCTTCACGAAAGAGGAAATGTTTTGATAAATGGTGTTTCTATGCTTTGACCTGTGCCTCAGTATCACAGTTTCATTAATCCCTTCAAACTCTTTGAATGCAGTCACCAAAAGCTCTTGAAATTTTGTCACTGCAGCGTATTTTGGGTTAGCTGCGTTCGGATGAGCGGGTTGATCCAAGCTATTGAAGAATTCCTTGAGTACTGAAAAGAAAGTTCCGTCATCTTCTGCTTCCAAAAGCTCCTCACCATTAATTTTCAATATTGCAAGGGCAAGCTGAAATAAGGTTTTGGGGCCTTGCAAAAAGAATACATCCAAAATTCTAAATGCAAAAACGAGCGGCATGGACGTCAAATAAAGACACAAGAACCAAGGCAAAGATATGACAGATAGCTGAATATCGCACTTGGTGATGTGATTCCATAACAAAGGCATGGTTTGTTCAACCAAAGATTCGAAAACACGCTGATCAAGAAGTGTGCCGTACATGGTTTTCGAATAGTATCCAGGCACAATGCGTTCGCATAGAAGCTCGAGGGTCCAAAATGCTTGCTCCTCCGACTGATATATGAGTAAAGCTGCAGTGACGATATTCATTGCTTGACAGTAACCAATCTCTGGGTTTTTCCACGAGTATGCCACCAAGACCCTCCTCAAACGATCAATCCCCTTAGGATCTTGGTAAGCAGCATACTCCGGTAATGATCTGTTAAGATCTTTTGTGATCTCCTCGATAGCTATGGAGTGCTTGTTTTTGTTGTCGGACAATATCTTCTCATATAGAGATTGGTTGTTTAGGCGAAGATACATAGATCCACAGCATAGTTCCCAAATTTCGCCCCTTAGTCTATTTGGTAAGCCAACACGCACCAACTTGTAGAACATAGGGGTCTTGATAATGGCTAGATTGCGGCCCTCAGTGCAAAAGAGGTCGAACCACAACTTCATCTTAGATCTATCGCGGGTGTCTTTTGCATTGCCGGGATATTTGAACTCCACTCCTAGGCCAGCCGGAGGCGGAGTCTCAATGTGTGCATCCGAGATCTTATTTTTGGATAAAAGATACTCAGAATAGCAAGTCTGTGTAAATTGATGGAGGAGCTTGACTTTAGGTAGATTTACCTTAAGCGCAGACTTGAGCTGGGAGGAGAAAAGTTCACATTCAGAACGAAGCCCAACCAAATAAAGCTTGAGATTGAGCTTGGAGATGGTTTCAATCCCTAGTGCAAAACCGAAAGAACTGGCGGGTAAACGCTCCACCTTCTTTATTGTAGAAAGATGAATGACAAAAGAACAATTGCGACCATCATACAAATCCTTGAACACGAGAAAATGGTTGGTGAGATATATTTTGCCCTGAGGATAGCTTTTCAAATTCAGAGGACGGTTGGCAAAATGGTAGCTCACTTCCACTGGGGATTCGTTGATCACGGTTTCACCGTAAGGGAGATTGTGCTCTTGGCAGAAACGATCATCTTTGCTGAGACTCGGTTCCCTGGTTCTTTCAATAACCAGATTGATCGAGCTGACCGCCTTTTCCTTGAGGCTTTCAAAAAAGGACATCGAATGTGCTCTGGAGCAATGGCCTGATGATCGCTCTAACCTACTGTGCGCAAGTCCACGCGGACTGCTGATTTGCAAGAGCTTGCGCGCCTGCAGATCAGATTTGTCGAGTATGGTTTTAGACGAAGCTACGAGACGCCCCGGGCTATTTAAATGTAAGAATCAATAAATATATTAATATTGAGGATATCTGGGACCGAATTGAATGTAATTATTGATCGTCGTCGTCAGATGCCTTGGGTAAATACTGGGCGTAGTCAACATGTGACTTGTATCCTTCTGACGGATTGTGAGCGGCACCGTGGGGCCGCAGAGATCCGGTTCGGGCTAAATGGTATTGGACCTTCGGGTCGTAATCCTTGATTTCATCACGAGCCCTTCCTTCCTCCTGAAGTTCATCTAAAGTCATGTAGTGGGAGTAATCCGAAATCTGCTTGAGGGGAGTCAGGGCGTGCTTCCTCTTGCGCAGCTTAAACTTGTTTCCGATAATCCGACCAGAGTTAGCGACAAAAACTTTGATAATATCTTTCCGCAACTGCAAAGCAAAATCGTTGCTCGTCCATGTCTTGTCTTTATAGTGTATGACTGGAATGGAGAAAACAAGGTTGTGGACGTCTATAATGTTTAGATGCTTGGGTGCCTTGAAGCTGACCCTCAATTTGATTTCGTTCACCTTGAAGTCTCCAACAACGAAATAATGTGACGACCGATCAATAATCTGAGTGATCTCGTCGTGTATAATCTTGTGAGCAGGTTTCTGATTTCTCTTACGGTACCAGTCACGATGCTTCGCATCCGAGATATCCGAACTATCATTGGAAGCAGCCAGATTATCTTCTGTGCCCGAGGTGCTGCTAAACACCGAATTATGGTCCACGTGCTTGAGTCTTGACCTTCGGAAGATCCGCAGGAATGTTCTGGATGACAGTGGGGAGCTCGGGCTATCAAAGCTCTCCATCCCATCGGTGAAGTCATCACCTGAACTGGTGACATCGTCTTTGTCGGAGTTGACATTGATTTCTTTTGAGTCCGGTTTGGGGAAGAGATAATTGAAAAGCTTTGTTGCAGTGTTGTAATCTAACTGCACATGAATGGGTTGGATTCTGAGTTCTGCATTCTTCATCACGCGTATTCCGCCGACAGGATGTAGCATTTTCCATTGCATATTTATCATGGGTTTCGTGGAATCGCAAACTGCACCGTGATTGCGGATGTGCTCCTCATTGGCTTCGAGAAAGGGCCGAAGAAGCTCGGGATAAGAGGCCTCTTTTTGGAGATTGAATCCCTGAATCATTTCGACCTCAAAGAAATTGCTGTTAGAGCCCTGTGCATCTTCACTCCTGTGAAACTTGCACTTTGCAAGCGCAAAATCAGCCAAAGGTTCCCGCGAGTCTTCGAGTAGATGGAGGATAACTTGATCCGCGTTAATTATCCAGTTCCGAGTTCGTTCCTGGGATCCAACGCTATTATGATTACCAATAAGTTCTAATCCTTTGATTATAATCATGAGCTCAAGCCTCATTCTGCAAAGCTCAAGCCGCATTGATGTTCTGTGACGCTTGTTCGCAACAGAAAGTTCCAAGTTCCTCTCAGAAATCTTCAAGAGCAAGTAGCGCAACAATCTGATATTATTTTGAAGTATTTTCACCTTATCCGCCACTTCTCTGAAATCAGATGCATCTGAAACGGACGAAACTTGCTCGACTCTCCGACGGAGACTATCCTCATTGCTGTGAAAGAATAAATCAGTTATGATAAAATAAATCCCTGAGTACTGACTCGAAGTAGCATTGACGACAAGTTTTGTAAGATGAAGCACAACCTCGCTTTTCTTGGGTTGTTTAATGGATGACTCGATTGAAAGCATATTTGGCTTCTTCATTGATAAAGCCATCGTGGTCCTTTCAATAACTAAATTCTTCTTATACTCGTCATCATCGCATTCTAAGTATTCCATATCAATCCAATGAGGCCAAGCACTTCTGCTCTGTGCTATACCATAGTGATTGGAGGATTCTTCGGGAAAATTGCTTTTATTAAAGCAGAATGCAAGAGAATCGCGAAACAAAACTCCATATCTGGTTTCAATCAAAGAATTCTGATGGGCGTTTTTGCTAATGATGTCATTAGTCCCAGCTATATTCTCATCCAAAACTCGCAATTCGATATCCAGTGATGTAAGTATTATCGATGAATTGGTATCAGCATCACACAGGAATGCCAATTGAGGGCGTATGAACTTGACGAGACTCTTGTACTCAATTTCACTATTATCTGATTCAAGTCGACCAATGTATTCTTCAAATGCCTCAACCACATTTTCTCCCGAGAATTTGTTGGCTTCTGGAATATTGCTAGGATCTTCCAATCCGGCCAGTTTCTCATTTTGGGCGTTTTTGAGAATCTTCTCTATCAAATCCAAAGCCTTGTGAGACATAGCTAGTTTCTCTGTTCTCTTTCTGCCAATAACTGATAAAAAAGAAGTGAATGTCTCACTTATATCATTATTCCATATCAATTTCAAATTGTGTATCAAGTACCTATTGTGAAAGTCACTGAGAGAACTATTAGCGTTAACAACTTCATATGCCTGATCTATGGATCTTATAGCAGAATAAGTCGATGCTGCTCTCAGTGTATAAGGCCTTAATAAAGAAGCATCTTCTTCTGAGTAAGAGTCTGAGCCATCACTTGTTTCTGAGATCACTGCACTGACATCTGTGGAAGTGGAAAAAACGTTCTTCAAAATTTCCCCAAGACGCTCGATCTTACCCTCTCCCGAGACAATTTCGGTGTGTAAAATGTGTTTAGTATGTTCGCTGTGGCTTTTCTGGATATTTCGTTGATGGGTTCTGACCTGACTTTTTATTTCGTTGATTCTCGCTTCAATAAGCTCGGCTTGAATGACCTTCGGTGAATGGAGCCCAATGAGACATTTATGAGATGGTTCATGCCCAAAAGGATATTTTCCTTCCGGTTTTTCGAGGGTATATTCCCTGAAGAAAGTAAATCTTGGGCTGTGCGCAAAAGGAGACATTCTAACTTTCATATCGGGAAAGAGTATTTCATCCTCCTCAAGTTCGATGAAGTCATCAAAGTCAAGCCACAGAGCGTCAAAATCTCCCTCAACTCGATTTTTCATGGGTCTATTCTTGAATCCATGCTCATTGATTTCGTTTTCATAATCGTCCAAACTAAGGGCGGTTTTTGTCTCGCCCGTGTAATAAGAAAGAATCTTTCCCTCCATGGCGATTTCATTGAATTGGGCATAAATCAAGCGGAGATCAGCATCCGCAACCTCGATTTCACCTAAATTCAATTTGAGTTTCCTGAATCGCTTGTCAATGCCCAACTTTTCGTTTATATATCTCACAAATTCTCTTCGCTGATGCAAATCTATGCAGCAGGATTTGCATTTGCCCTTTATACCGTAAGAAACAACATTATGGTTTGTTACGCGGTCACCACTGGAAAAGACAATATGCGAAATTGTCAAAGGCTCTATAATGAGTTGATATTTGCAGGTAAAGAGGTGTGTGCCGAATTTAACCGAAGAATCCTTAAATGCCAGTTTAGCAAATAGTTTTCCCTCCCGGATGGGAAGTGTTGTATTGTCATTCAAAGTATGCCACCAAACTTTGAAGTATTCGATAGTCAATGGTGTGAGATAAGCATAGTTGTGAGAGTTTCCTTGCAGCGATGATGACTTGACTGAGATTGCAAGGTGTAAGTAATCGGCCCTAAAGCCTTTGTAGGAGTCCGGATGATAATCGTACTGTGGCCCAGTTACAACAACGTCATAATGGGGCTTGAAATGATGCGTTCTTTTCATTGAGGGCCCTAGTTCCTTGGCATTTTTGTCCTCATTTCTTTCGAACAACAAGCCTAGGGTCCAATTGACTCCTTCGTCAGAGGTGAGTTTCATAATTCGCTTCTGGAATTTACTAGGATCAGAATCACCCGCGTTAGTTTTGTTGAACGGACTCCACGGTTTTCCTTCGATATTGGCATAATCAGGGATCCCAAGAATAAAATCATCGCTCTTCACAGTCAAGAGCTCGCTGTGTTTGCCATTTTTGTTAATGTCCACTATGACATTGTCTTTCCAGCAGAAAACTAATCCTGATGCTTTCCCTAAAAGCAAGTAAGGGGACAAAGCACTTTTGATATGAAGACATAAATCATTCTGAATTGTAAATTTAGCTTTTCCGTGCATTATGAGAGCGATTTTATCCCACCATCCGAGCGGGCTATCATCAATTTCAGGCTTAGTAAAGTTTTGGAAAGCCATGGAAATGCTCAGGAGTGCTGGCAGATATGATTTGCACCAACTTATGATACAAGATTCAGCACAGCCTAAATTGAACGAAAAATCAAACATCGTCTTGACTGGCGTCAACGTACGTATCACTGTCACGGAATAGAAATTATCGTCATCCATTTTAGTCACTGCAGGCGAAATCGGAACAAATATTTGGCGGAGTTCTTCTGGTATCAGAACTAACTTCTCATTGATCACAAGCGTTCCTTGAAAGTCCATCGAAGGCAAGTTAGGGTCGCTACTTTCAGGAAAAAGAAGCAAAGGGAGAGCATAATCACGAGCACTCATATAAACATATGAGCTTTTAAGGTGTATGCGCAATGGAATTAAAATCGAGTAATCAAGCTTTGGTTGTCCTTTTCCATATTCATGCAAGAACTCATCAACATCCTTCAAATCAGGATCCTCAATTGTGATATCGAAATCTTTGAAAGCGCTGTGAAATTGAGGTGCCCCGGGAGTGTAATCCTGAATGTCAAACTCAGACCTGATGATGTCACTGACTTTGTCTTCTCCCCATATCCTGTCCAATTTCTCGTCCCAGGAATTGAGTTTAGAAGCTTTAAAAGCCCGAAATTTATGAATCCATGACTCAGAGAAGTCTTCAAGTAACAAGTTATAGGCTTCAGAGATAATACTTTCCGCATTTTCGGAGAGAAAGCGAGTATCATCTTCTGAAAGCTCGATATAACGATCTGAGAGTTTGGCGTCTGAAGCCGCATCATGATTAGATGACAGGTGATCTTTGGAGCTAGCTTTGTTGCTTTGCATAGATGGAGAACGCTTCGACTCATTTGGCAATGACGATCCCTCCGAGCTCTCTGATTGGGTCCCTTTTTTTTGATCTCTTCTCTCCAAAGGTTTAGTAACGCCAAACAAAACTTTGTTGAGTACCCTCAGCCTCATCTTGTGGTTTGATGCCCCAAGAAATCTTTTGGGCTCAACAGGCATGTCGGTGAGCGAATCCCTGGCTCGAGATCTGATTTCACTGGCTTTCTTCTCAAAAAGGGCTAGTTTTCTTCTTCGCTCAATATTTTCAATGAGGCCAAATTCATAGATCATGGACAATTCTAATTCAAAAGGATCGCTTTCCACAGTCAAGCCAAAAACCTTTGATTTCCAATTAATGCTTGGCAATTTAATAGGACCTTTAGCTTTAGGCTTCAATTGCGAGAAATCATTGACTTCCTTCGATAAGTTACCGAAGTTGTGATGCATTTGTTGAGCTGCCTTCACAAATGTAATGACATTGTCTATGATTGTGTAGACTAAAAACTCAAATGGGATATTAAGTCTTAATGATCGCGACGTAAGACTCAACGATGACTTTGTCCAGCAATCAAGATCAATCAGAGTGTCTTTTATACTGACCATTCGCGACCAGAATTTGGTTGTGGGATGAACCACATAGAGTCTTAGATAGTCCATTTTGCAGTGTGGTTTCAAAAGCAAGTTCTTCAAATGTACAGTGTCCATCTCTAAGAGGGTGTCAACGCTGTGAGCTAGCCTAACCACTGTGGTAAACGAGCCGATCATAACATCAAAATAAAACTTTTTGCGTCCAGCCAGGAGTTGCTGTTTTTCTTCCTGTGAATATGTCTTTTCGATTCGAGGAGCGACCATTTTGACCAACGTGTGTGCATACATCACACACCATATGAGGAAAGCATCAAGTCGACCATGGACCTCAGGTATGGACAAAATGAGTTTGCTGGAATCGCTCTCTGGGTTTTTAAATAGCACATTTTCAATAAGTAGCACCCTTTTCACAGTTTTCACATCATCTTCGGAATCTATGGATGAGAACCCACTCATTCCGGACTCAATACTAAAAGTGTCCTCAATTTGAACAACTTCCAATGCCTCCTTGTTAGCCTTATCAAAATCTTTGACATATTCCCTTGTATAGTCGCTCAACGTATTTGCTTCAAACAGCTTTAAGTTTGCTTGGAAAATTTTTTCGGTTCTCATGTACTTAACTTTGAATTCATGAGCAGAGAAAGAAACTCCTCGCTTGAATCTGCCCAAATCAACATCTTCCCCTAATTTTTCATCATATATGACATGAGACGGTAGAGCATCATTACAAATGATGTAAATCAGTAGAAGGCTGGCTTGTAACTTGACCGAATGAAAAACAGGTGGGAGCAACTCAAAGATGTCTAGAAGACCGGCTTCTAAATCTTTTGTGTCAGAGTTGGTGGCGTTTAATCCCGAAGGCTTGCAGACTTTCATATGCGCACAAGCAGCATTTGACCGTTTTATTCTTTCATCCTGAATTCTTCTTAAAACATGAAATATCATAGTGTTGACGGACTTCACCTGAAAACTTTTGCAGGAAATTCGAAGAGCAACCTTCTGGTCGAGTAAACTGTAGCTAATCAAAGTGTTGAGACCCGAGAGAAAAATCTTGTTGTCTTCCACATCTGCGTATAAATTCCTAATCTTCAAAAAGCTTTTTAGACTCGAGGAAGAAGATTGACGCAGCTCGGATTTCCTGATAAGGTTGCCTAGATTCTTGCTTGAAGTTTTGAAAACAATTCCTTGAGAGCCCATGTCAGTGATAATATTATTTAATGCATTGCGGTGAAATGTGGAATTCTCCACTGTTGGCATGTGTAATTTTCCTTTGAGATCAACGATGATAAATTTCAACAGGAAAGCTTTGATTTTCTGGAGCTTCGTGAACATTTTTTGAACCTCTGCATTGCGCTTAATGGGGTGAGGTTTAGAACTGACATGAATGGCTCCATCATTTTGATTAGTTTCCAAATCAAATAAGTATGAGAATTGATCGAAGAATATATTGACGGATGGGTTTGTGACGCTGAGAGTCGTTGATACATCGATGTTGAACTCATCAGGCAGCTGCAGCTCAGAGGCGCGTACAATATCAGTCCAGTCAACATCAACGATATGGGTTAGCGAGGGGATCTCTAAACAGACCAGGCCAAGGTGGTACACCTTTGCAGAAGTGATATTAGACGAGAGCTTGCAGAGGGTTTTCTGCTTGAAGGACTTGTCACGGGTGTATGCAACGGAATAACTTGATGCAACGATTCGCATTTCCTTGAACTCGATGGTGGTCTGGTCAAACTTGATCTGGAACGAACTGATTAAACTGGACTTTTCAAGAATGCTTCTAAAATTCCGTTTGGAATCAGAGTTGGAACCAGGGTCATGTTGTTGTTTCCGCGTTCTCCTCTTCTCGAGGAGGAGGGAAAGCTTCTGGATATGAAGATCACCAAAAATAAATAGGATTTCGAAGTTTGTGAGGCAGACCTTTATCTTACTTTTGTTTTCTTTCGGACACGCAAAATCGATTGAGCATTGCACAGACAACTCTAGATTGTGGAAGAGACGTAGACTGGCAACGCTACAATTATAGGATTTATCCTTGATGTAACAGTCTAACACTGTCGTGACGAAACGGGCCGTATTTTCTTGAAGCGTGCACTCCATCTTGAGGTAGGCCAAATGAAAAGACACGTTTTTATTCATGCTGTGATGATAGACCGAGAAGTGGAAAAACTGGAGAGTGAGGTCATTGAGCCAACTGTGGTTCACCAAGATTCTGTAGGCCCATTTGGGGATGATGAGTTCAAGCGATCGCTCGAAAATTAATGGCAATATCTCATGGGGGCTTTTTGAGCACGTCTTTGCATTGGGGTCATGAGATGACTCTGTTTCCACTATAATGGTATCCAGGAAGGCTACCGTGATCATCTTGAAGGGGCTCTTGGCGGAAAACTTCGACCAAGAGGAATTGATTCGTAGTGAGACCTTCCCGATGGTGATAGTGGCCCCGGGAGTCGAGATCTCCACTCCCTTAAGGGCCAACCAGCGAAGAGACCGTACTCGTAGGTGGGGCACCAAATTCACCAAAAAGAGAATCCCCAAATACCCGGCAAGGGCAGTAAACAATGCTTGATACACGAGCATCATCTGGACATCAAAGGAAGGGGATTTGGAGCACGAGACGACTAGGGTCGGGGTTTTGGGTGTGGCCCGTGATGTGAGAGTAGTGGCGGCACATGTCGGATTTTATCCCCAACTGGGATGTCAGAAGCAATCCTGCCCGGAATGCCGGAGCTGGCAGCGCGCGCTGCATGATGAAGCTTCTTTTTCCGACCCGCTGCACGTAGGAGACTGTGCACCGGCCATTTTAAGATCTGACGGGTGCGAAAGCGTTTGACAATCCACATGTTGGGGTGGCTGGAGATTGCCTTTTCCCGCCGTCCTGGACAATGTGCTGGATTATTCTTACCAGACGGTGAATGCCACAACATAACGATCATTTACACCTTGTAGCGTTGATTTCCGGGGAGACTCTCTAACGATGAAAGCTCGCGGAACACCATGATTCTTATTTTTCCGCAAAACTGCTACCAATTGGAAATACTCGTGACTTGTAAGCCCCAACCCATGTAGTAGTCTGGCGAAACCATGCTTGTAAAATATCAGCAGTCTACATCAAAAAGGCCTATGCCAGGAGAAAGAGAAATCGGTCACTATAAACAAGTGTGTCCAATGTACAGGGGAAAACATGGCAAAAATATTATGGTGGAATCAATTTTGCCAAGATGAACGGCTACTGGGAAACAATTAGTACTAAAGAGCTCGGCTCTGATTGCGAAAAGACCTGGTGCGCGGAACCACAGCGCCAAAGCAAACCCTTCTGTTCAGGCAGTCGCGCGCGCCTCAATATCTTGCCACACCCCAGTATCTCACGACAGAGGCGCTCATTATCTGATTTGAGACACATATCCAAGAAACCCAGAGGCTGAGAATCGAAAGCAGAATGGAAAGTACCAGCATCCAGACGCCCTTGGTGCAGCCGAACACCCTGGCTAAGACACCCTTGCAACATGACGAAAACGGCATATACTTGAAATTAAAGAAGTTGGAGAAAGAGTTAGATTTGTTGATGTTACAAGAAGACTACATCAAGGATGAACAGCGCCACTTGAAGAGAGAGCTAGTCCGTGCTCAGGAAGAAGTCAAAAGAATCAGATCCGTGCCCCTCGTTATCGGCCAGTTTTTAGAGCCAATCGACGAGAATACTGGTATAGTCTCGAGTACTACCGGATCCAACTATGCGGTCAGAATCTTATCCACCTTGGATCGCGAGCTATTGAAACCCTCCTCTTCTGTTGCATTACATCGTCACTCCAATGCCTTGGTCGACATCTTGCCCCCCGAAGCAGACTCCTCTATCTCCATAGTGGGCGACAATCAAAAGCCTGACGTGACTTATGCTGACGTTGGTGGCTTGGACATGCAAAAACAGGAAATCAGAGAAGCTGTGGAACTTCCTTTGACACAGGGAGATTTGTACTCCCAAATAGGTATCGATCCTCCCCGGGGTGTTTTGCTCTACGGCCCACCGGGAACAGGTAAGACCATGTTGGTGAAGGCCGTCGCCAACTCTACAACCGCATCGTTTATCCGTATCAATGGCTCTGAGTTCGTGCAAAAGTACCTCGGTGAAGGTCCACGAATGGTGAGAGATGTCTTCAGATTGGCCCGGGACAACTCCCCAGCAATCATTTTCATCGATGAAATTGATGCCATTGCAACAAAAAGATTTGACGCCCAGACGGGTGCAGATCGTGAGGTGCAAAGAATTTTATTGGAGTTGTTGAATCAAATGGATGGTTTCGATCAGACATCTAATGTCAAAGTAATTATGGCAACGAACAGAGCAGACACATTGGACCCTGCCTTGTTGAGACCTGGAAGATTGGACAGAAAGATCGAATTCCCTTCGTTGAAAGACAGGAGAGAAAGACGTTTGATCTTTTCTACAGTGGCCTCCAAGATGTCATTGGCCCCGGAGGCGGACTTGGATTCCCTCATTGTTCGTAATGATCCTCTCTCTGGAGCCGTTATTGCGGCTATCATGCAAGAGGCAGGTTTGCGTGCTGTCAGAAAGAACAGATACATGATTTTGCAGAGTGATTTGGAAGAAGCTTACGCGTCTCAAGTCAAAACGGGAACAGAGCATGACAAGTTCGACTTCTATAAGTAGTATATATATGTATAATGATCACACGAGCTGGAATATGCCAAGCCCTGGTTTAACAGATCTCGCGTCGGATAGATCAATGTGGTCTAAATCAACATGGGCCCAATGGTTCCAGATTCTGTCGTACAGCGCACTTTCAAAACACATCTCAAAAGAGCCGATGGGTGTGACGACAAAGACCTTGTCGGTTAGAGATTCGAAGGCCGCAATGACATACTCAAGGTTGCCAAACTCCATTCCTTGGGCATCGACAATGAAGGTGGATTTGGTTGAGTCAACGTGGAAGCGGAGCTTTTCGTCGTTCATGGTAATAAGTTGCGTTGAATTATGTTTGTCGCCGAGCATCCAGGTCGGGGGCGTGTAAGTACGCCACCAGACAAAAGTCTCGGAATGTTTCCCTTCAGATAATTTAGTCAGTTCACGAATGGCAGACAACGCGGGAACCACACCGCCCTGATGGAGCATACCCATAAGTATTGATAAGGCAACATTGAAGAGAATCCAGCAGCCAAAGAGTAGTGAAGAAGCCCAAGAATAGCGTTCTAGAGCTTTCTGAGTGCCGACAATATCAAAGCACGCACAAAAAAGAGGGATGGTAGGAATCAAGAATCGCAATTCCTGATGAGGAACAAAGGATAAGAACACCAATCCGCTCACGGCAGTGAGGAAGGGTGTTGTTTTCCAATAGATATTGCGGAGTTTTGGCATCAAGAAAAAAAGACCAGGCCCCAAGAGCTGGGGTAGGTTCACTAAGATGTGGTTATAGTAGGGGTGGATGCCGTGGAGTGCCAAGTTCTCGTACTGAGAGTTATAGCGGAGGTTATTGAGCGGCGTCACCACATACTGTGCCCACCTGAACGGGTCACTTGCTATGCGGGAGAGACTCAGCTCGGCGAATATGACAGTGTCAACCATGATGAAGATAAATGATATAACAGCAAAGGACGCCACTGACAAGGGAATAAGAAACCGCCACGCCTTGGCGCTCTGCAAGTAAAACACGGAAGGGAGAATAAAGAAAGCAGGGAAGGTTATTCTGTTGAAAACACCGACTGCAAAACATGCCCCCACGAGAACAGCATATCGAGCAATATCTTTGCCCGAGTATTGGGATTCTGGCACTGCTTGGAGGAACCGCAACTCGTTGATCAAGTAAGTACAGAAAACAACTAGAATCGTCTCAATCGAGTTCGAGAAGGTATGTGATTGGTAAACAAGAGACACAAAGGAGGTCAGGGCAAAAAATATGGCTTTGATTCTCTCCTGCTTCGTTGGAAGCATCTTATAGAGACACCAATCAGTGACAACCCATGCCGCTAACATGTAGCATAAGCGCACAGCATACCATACTTGCAAGGGATTGAGTCCCAAGGCACCGGCAAGGCTTAACGGAGCGTAGTACACGAGGTACAAGGGGCCCATGCTTCGTGCTGGAAAATTCGGGTTAAACTCCCAGGGTACATTGGTGGAGTAACCAAGAACCCGGCCCGCCATCACCTCGAAGCTCTGGAAGTGTTCATCCGGATGAATATACGAGTCTGACAAAGCAAACACAAAACGTAGGGCTATAGTGCCGAGGTACAAGTACCGCCATGATACAGACCGCATTAGATACCAGTGGTGCCAGGCATCCAGAAAGAAGTCAGTCAGGCACGAGGCGCGCACACGGTCATCTACACTACAAAAGTCGGGTCAAATGGTATATGCAATTATCTAAGGCTACTCCTCGTCGTCAAAAACATCGTTATGTTGGACTGCCGTCTCCACGTCGCTCAAGCCATCTTCAGATTCCGCTCTGTGTGCGTGCTCGGCTTCCTCCATCTCTTCCCCATCCTCTTCTTCGTAGTCGTCGGAGCCGTCCATGTCCATGTCACTTTCACTGTCGCCCAAAAGGCCGGCCTCAGCCGCGTCATCAACTTCTTCAATGTACTCCACATCTGACTCTGCATCGCCTCCATCGGCTTGTTTCGTTGAAGACCTCAAGATGTCCGTCTTCAACGCGTTCTGCTGCTCAATCATGTTCAATCTGCCCTGCAACTCCAACAAACGGGGCAATGTCTTCGCCTTTCTTGTCAAAATGGCGTGCAAGCTGGTAAGCTTTTGACCTGCTTGTGGCATGGAGGATATCACTCCACCGTGGATGATGATGATCCATTTGAGCCAGAAGTTCAATTGGTCGAATCTTTGCTGCTGGCGCGTGATGCGCTCCGCGAGTCTATCCAAGAGAATCACAGCCAACGAGGAATCCAATCTGCCGACTGTGTTTTGAATGACACTGGGGTTTCTGTTGGCTAAAACCGTCTCCAAAAGAGAATGATCATTGTTCCGTAATGCTTGCGAGAGCACAACAGTCAATGTGCCTGCAGTGTGCCTCTGAAGTTTCTTCTTGCCTCCCGCTATAATCTTCAGTGTGTCAGCGGAGAGCTTCTCTAGTTTTTCTGCCAATGTCTCTTCTTCATCATCATCTTCATTTTCCTGCTCAACGTCAGTCTGGAAAGCTGAGCCCTCGGTCACGACAACGTGGTTCTCGGAATATTGTTTGGGAGCAGCAATATCATGACCGTCGGCTGAATGCGAGGTAGGTTTGAAGTCTGCTCTGGACTTGGTGATTACTTGGTTGCGGGCAAAGGGGAAACCGGCCTCGGGGTGCCAAGGCGCAGCGTCGAACCGTGAAATTGAGCCGTCTTCAGTCCAACTCACGTGCAACACACTTTCGCTGACGGAAAGAGCATTGATGCGCAAGTTCTCGTCCTCGGGGTTTCTGATCTCATCTGCGGGCCGGGAATATTTGATAGAAGCATCGCAATGTCTGGATTTAACTGAAGATGCAAGCTGCTTCTTACGTTTTCTGGATGTCTCCAGCGAAGCCTGGTCGAAATTCAAGGGGTCTTTGAAAAGCTCCAACGTCCCGTGCTCCGTGATCATGGCCACCATTGAAGAATCTCCGTACACACCCAAGTCCATACACTTGATGGGCGACTCTGCTACAAGCACAGCCCGCGAGCTGTTGCGTGAGATGGAGTAGATGTTCGTGAATCTGTCGCCCTCGGCAGAGGTCAAAAATAAGTCTGGGTCGTTTGGAACCGTGACTATGGCGATGATTGGCTGTATGTGTGCCGGGAAGCTCTTCACGATTTGCTTGGCGAGGACATCCACCAAGTAGACATTTTGCGATCCTATGAGAAGATGTGGTTCGTCCTGGTACATGACAGAAGAGATTCTAGATATGGTCTCTGTGCCATCTAGCAAGTCGCTGAAGGCGAATTTCTGAACCAATGAATAGGACTCGAGATTCCACTCGAAGAGGTTGCCGCCCACGTCAGCTGACCATGCTGTGTTGGTGATTTTGGAGAAGTGAAAGTCCGTGATGGCCAAGTTAGCAGGAGAATCGAGCTCTGCCACAATTTTATTTGATGCCGGCGAGTAGATTTGGATGGCCCCGCTGGTCAGGCACAATGCAAGATGCAGCAGTGAGACCCACTCTATAACAGTGATCTTCACATTCTTCCCAAGCGAAAAAAGTGTGTTCAACAGGTCTTGGGAGGGCACCAAGGCCTGGACCTTCACCTGGTGCGAGTCCAAAGCTTGCACAACCAGGGCCAAGTGAGTGTTTGTCGGGTCAAACTTGGCAGAAAGAAACTGGCCGGACATTGTGAGGGAGTGGATTGAGCGGCTTTGTTGGAGGCCAGGGAGTGTGAAGCGTCAGAGATGAAATGTATGTAGCGAGATGGTTTTTTTTTCGGGCTGCATGAGAAGAGCTGGGGCATCACGTGATGCATCACGTGCCTTTGCCTTGGGTGGGTGCGCTTGGCAGAAGCCTCGGCACTCGTCGGCTTGATACGTTTTCGGTTTGCACCGGTAAACGATGCTGCTGCCGATCTTGCAAGCGGCTACAGTCGCCGGGTACGGCTCGCTCACTAGCATCTCAAGGGTAACTGGAGCGCGACTACAGGGCCAGGAATTGCAACCTGTGCTTTTGAGTTTCGCACGCCGTGCACCGCCTTAGAACAGTCGTCTGGCTGAGACCGGCCTCCACAATAACACCACAAGAAACCCATTCAACATGCCTCTTTGTGGCGGTGGAAGCAAAACAAGTATGTGACAGGGGTAGCACGTGCCTCACCTATACATTTATCTCTCATACTAATCGCATAGTTCAACGAAAAATCGTCATTCTCGGAGATGGTGCCTGTGGTAAAACGTCGCTTCTCAATGTTTTTACTAGAGGGTACTTCCCGCAAGTCTATGAGCCAACCGTGTTTGAGAACTACGTGCATGACATTTTCATCGACGGCCAATCTGTCCAGCTATCATTATGGGACACTGCGGGGCAGGAAGAGTTTGACCGGTTGAGGGCACTTTCATATTCTGACACCCATTGCATCATGTTGTGTTTCTCCATCGATTCGCCTGACTCGTTGGAAAACGTTCAGTCGAAGTGGGTAGGCGAGATTGCAGACCACTGTGAGGGAGTCAAGCTTGTTTTGGTCGCATTGAAGTGTGACTTGCGGAACCAAGAGGAAGACCCACACAGCGCCCAAGAGGACGAGTCATTCAATCCTTACTCCAACCAGTCGGCGGGTCTTCATGGCAACCAGAAAAAGCTCATTCCTTATGAGGAAGGACTCGCTATTGCGAAGAAGGTGGGTGCGTTACGCTACTTGGAATGTTCAGCGAAGAAAAACAGAGGCGTGAATGAGGCCTTCTCCGAAGCGGCTAGATGTGCTCTTAATGCCAAACCTAAAGGTGCAAATGACAACGAGCCAGAAAAGAAGGGCTGCGTCATTTTATAACTGCTCGAGTAGGGTGTGGAATCTTATATCTCGACAGATCGGAACAAATTCTCATGGCGCTCTCGCCTGGACGTGATATGCGCAATTCATGCGGCTCATTCCTGGGGCAGAGAAATAATCTATGCCATCGCTGGTCAATACTCCAACCCAACTTGAGCGTTATCTCAAGATACCAATGCTTAGTCCACGTAAAATTCCGGTATGAATAAATGGAACTATTGAGAGTCTTGCTTTCTTGTTTTGTGGTGTGTATGTGAAGCCCTGGAGACCGTTGGACAGTCCATGACTTACTCTCTGAAAGGGCTGGACAAGAGGTTTTTTCTTTCCGTCCAAATATCGTCGGAGCTTCCGTTGAGCTTCTTTTCCCAAAGTCTTTTCTTGTAAAACTCTTGCACAGCTTGCCGTCTTTTCAACTCCTTGGAATTGCCCGCCAATTTTTCAACGTCATCTGAAGTCAGAGTCATCGAGCCGTTGAACAAGGCGAACCATAGCTTTTCCCGCTCAAAGTCGCATGTTGTGTACTCTCCATATCGGTAGTAGTTACGGATTTGTCCGCCTAGAGCGAAACACTGTAGGACATCGTCGAACGAAGAGAGTATAGATAAATCCGAAGGAAACGACGAAATGTCATTTTCTTGGATGGTTCGGAGAGCCTCGAGTCTTCTCTCTGCGATAGATGAGTCCTCGTGGTTGAAAAGAGACTCTAATTCTTTCAAATCTGGCAAATCAGATGACTGATTTCCACTCATGGTCGATGTTTTGCAGTGACGTAGTATTGTGAGGAAGACTTGTACGCTGGTGACAGTTTATGCAGTGAGCTTCGCACGCGGATGCAAATGACATTGGCGTGGAACGAGAATAAGAGGCTGGGTATGATTTCTCTGATTCTATTAAAATTATAGCGAACTAAAAGAGCAGATCAAGATCTTGGCTCTAAGATCAAACTACCCTGCGGCACTTCTGAGTGACCGGATGCTAAATTGAACGCACTTTGACCTCTCACAAGCGTCTCCAACACTCGTCCTTGGAAAGTCATGCCGTCATACGCAGTTAACTTGTTCTTGAAGAAAACCTCCTTGTTCTGTATGATGTACTTGGCTTTTGTGTCAAAGACAATGATGTCCGCATCATAGCCGACTGCCAACTTACCCTTTGTATGCGACAACCCCACCTGTTTTGCGGTGTTCCAAGAGCACCATTTCGATATCTCGGATATTGTGATTGGCGGACTCAACTTCTGACCCTCGGTGAACAAGATAGGCAAGCCAAAGCCCACGGACGAAATCCCGCCCCACGCAGAGAAGAAGTCGCCCTTGTCCAAACCTTTCAAATCGGGCGTGCAAGGAGAGTGATCGGAAACGACGGTGGTGATGATGCCGCTTCTGAGCGCTTTCCACAAAAGCTGTCTGTTGGCATCCGTGCGGATTGGAGGACAGCATTTGAAGTGTGTGGAGCAGTTGGAGATCTTCTCTGCAGTAAGAGACAAGTAATGGAAACAAGTCTCTGCGGTGATGGGAAGTCCCATCGATTTGGCAGCCCTTAGAAGGGGCACTGCCTCATGTGTTGCCAAGTGGACGATATGCAATGGAACATGGGGATTTCTTAAGGAGCAGTTGACAATCTCAGCGATAGCGGTAGTCTCGAAGCTGTCGGGTCTGGAGGCCAAGAAGGACGTGTAGAAAGTCGGATCGACGCCCACCAAATCAAAGTCTTCTTTCTGGGCCAACTGCCACGGATCTTCCTCATTGGCTACGAATTTCTCGTCGTCAAAATCAAGGCCCTTGGCCAAGGGCGACTTGTATGCACTCAATGCCGCCTTGTCGTTGTGGTCGGGGTTGGCCAATCTGGCATACTTTCCGAATTGCGGCTCGGACGCTTGCAAGTAAGGCGACTTCGCCAAGGCCATTCTCTGGCTCTCGGTCAACACGTCGGAGTCGATGTAGCCGTGTCTCTTTGAGGGGGACTTGTATTCGTCCGAGTCCATTGACTCGGGCTTGTGTCGGTTCAATAAGTTCACCACCTTGTTTGGAGCCCGGCGGATAAAAGACGCAGACATCCCGAGATCGAGGGTTTCCATCTCGACGGCAAGCAGGTTGGAGTTGCTGTTCTGGCGCGCAATCAAAGAGTCGTCATTCTCGGAGCTGTCGTCTTCGTCTTCTGCAGCGAAGCTGGGCTCGTCGTCCTCGTCAATGTCGTCCTCCAACTCGAAGAAGGGCGCCGCTTCCTGGTTCGGGATGAGCTTTGGCGTCTGCGGCCCGTTGTCCTGGACAAGCACCGGCACCTTGTGGTTCTTGTGGGGCTGCATCTCTGCATGGAACATCAACACTGTCTGCTCGCCCTTGACCTTCTTCATGGCCTTGTTGATGTACTGCGGGGTGATGGCCGGGAACTCGTCCACACCGGAGTCAATCAAGAAGCCCTTGAAGCCCCGCACGCCCATGCGGACCAAGGGAATCAAGTCGGCCAAGTTGGAGGGAACCATGCCACCCCAGAACCCCACATCGACCCACGTCTTGCCGCGCGCCGCGTCGATCTTCAAGTTGAAGTTTTGCACCGTGGTGGTCGGCGGAATGGCGTTCAATGGCATGTCGATGACGGTGGTGACTCCGCCGGCCGCCGCCGCCTGGGTGCCGGTGGCAAAGCCCTCCCACTCGGTTCGGCCAGGCTCGTTCAAGTGCACGTGGGCGTCCACCAACCCCGGCATCACCATGTGTGGCGACACGTCCCGGAAGTCTGCGGGCCCAATGTCGAAGGTCTGGAGTAACGGGTCGTGGGCCTGCAACACGCTGCGGGCGATGTGGAGGATCTTGCCCGATTTGGTGGAGTAGATGATGGTGGCCGGCCCAACCTCGTCTTGGTATAGCACATTGTTGGAAGCCAACGCTTTGGACATGGCGGTTTAGTGTTGAGAAAGTAGTCGCGTGCAAAGGAAAAGCGGGTGCGTCTGGTGTCTATCGTGCAATCTCTGGAGAAATTACTTTTTCCCGGAGGGTGCGGCGTGCTCCAGATATAACTTTGGCCCGATGCAAGTCCGGGGGCTCCTGCGCACACGCTGGGCCACGGGGATCACATGCTTGGAAGCGGTGCAGGGGGGCGAAGCCCGGCCGGCCGACCAATGAGGTGGGCGGGACGCCGGTCCGGGGAGTCCGGTGCAGCATTGTGCTGATCTGCCGTGCGCGGGCCGGGCCCACCGGCGTTCGCGTGGGCTTTCCACGCCTAGGGCGCGGTGCTGGGCCCTCCAGCGGAGTTCACCGAGTGCTGTGCGGCGGTAATCACCACGCACCAGAGGGTGCTTCTTTCTGCAGGACGGCGTGGGCCTGGGGTCGGGGCCGGTGGAATTCGACGGCTGCGCATCGTGAAATTCCGTTTCCCCGTCCCGGGGGCGCTGCTTTCGGGACGCGGTGCTCGTCCTACTGCGAGGACTGGGCCCGCGGGGCCTTTGTGGGCCTACACATTGGCGAAACGGCGGCTTGGCCATATACAAACGAGTAGCTTCTGTGCCGGCGCCAGCGGGCGGGTCCCGTTCACGACAACATTTGCCGTGAAACACGTCGCCGTACAGGCAAGGACGATCAGAACGTCACGAGCTGCTTTCCGGACTTGCTTTGGTCAATGGCGTTGACAAACACCTTGGCCAAGTCGTCGCCGGTGTACTGGGTCTCCACGGACTTGGCATCTACGAGCTTGCCTTCTTCGTACCACTGCACAATCTGGTCCATGGTTTTTCTCTTCAACTCCGGGTTGGACTTCAAGAGTTCCGTGACCCAGAAGCCTGCGCTCGTCACGTTCTTGAAGATGTGCAATGATGTGGGCAAGATCACCGGTTGGTAGGACATTCCGCCGTATGTCAACATCAAGCCGTTTGGCGCCAACTTTCTGGCAATGCCGGTCGAAGACTTGCCTCCCACACAGTTGAGAGCAAGCTTCACCTCACCCCCCGTGTTCTTGATCCAGGACTTGATTTCCACGCCATACTCCCTGGAGTTGTTCTCTTCCTCGGTGACCACCTCCGTGGCACCATTGATGTTCTTCAAGTCAGCCTTGACCTCGGCCAAGTTGGGCCTGTCGCGAACGACCGAGAGCGAGTTGATTCCCAAAATGCGCCCGATCTGGGTGGCATACTTGCCCACCGCAGACGTTCCGCCGTTCTGAATGAACCAATCCTTGCCGGGCTCAAGCTTCACGTAGTGCGTCAACATCAAGAAGGCCGTCAACGGGTTCACGGAAATCGTGGCTCCTTGGTTCACAGTGAGGCCATTTCTCTTCCCTTCCAGCTTGGATTGCCTGGGGCTGGGGATCTTCATCATCTTGTTGGCTTCACATAATGCGTGCGTTCTCCAGGTGCCGAAGTTGACATTGGCTGGGACGGCCCAGTCGCCGACTTGGAAGTCCTTCACATTGGATCCAACGTGAATAATCTCAAACAACCCCTCGTTGCCGCAGACTGCCAGCGGCTTTTCCGTGCCCAACTCGGTGGTCTTTTGGGGTTGCGAGGGGTAAACTCCCTGGATCTGGTTGATGTCGGAGGGGTTTGCTGGTGCACCCAAGGTTTTGACAACAATGCTATTTGCATCCAATGCCTCCTCGTTGATTTCGTACGAGTGAGTGGAGAGAACGTCGGAAGGCTCGCCGTGCTCCGAAAAAACAACCGCTTGAGCTGTGATCATGGTTCTAAATTGCTTGGGGAACTTGAGGGTGTTTCTAGCAAATCCAGCAGGTAATCTGAACATGATTTTCAGGAGAAGAGAATTGTGTCGAGCTACTGAAACGCAGCAAACGACACCTCCGCAAGTCACGTGCCGCAGCGTGCGGAGAAGCCGGCATTTCCACGGGTAATGGTTTTCACCGGTTTGATTATCTGGGTGATTCATCTTACCCGGCTCTTTCCGGCTGGCTGGCTCGACGAAGCTCTCAGTCTAGACCCTCCAGGTTTCTACCAGGCCGGAGATGTCTCGGCTCCTACAACGCGACGCAAGGCATAATGTACACTTATTGCGGTGAAATTCCGGTCTAGTAATCGAGTGAAATGGGATAGAGAGACAAGCGCTACTCCTCTTTCTCTTTGCGGTCATTTCTCTGTCTGATTTTGATCTTGGTGTTCTGTATCGTGCCCACCACAAAGTAGATGACATTGAAAAACACCACCCAGAGCTCGGGAGGAATGAGGTTCTGTGCCACGGTCAATGCAACCACAGACGTGAGAGCAGATGTGCGGTAAATCAACCAGAAGTTGTTTTTCAAGCCAGACCGGATAGTCTGGCCCAATTGCTTTAGTTTCTGTGCACAGGTGCTCTGTGCTCCCCGCGGCGTGTTGATGAGAGAGAGCCAAGACACATAGACGGCACTCATCAATGGAGTCAATGTCAATAGCGAAGTCAAGAGTTGAAGGAGCTTCAATTTGGGGCTCAATTTTCCACGGAACACGCGGTTCGAGACCCCATAGTAGTAATGAGAGATTGGCGTGGCAATAAGGGACCCGTAGATCACCATCAGAATGATCTTGGGGCTCAAGGCGTGCTTGACCTGCACTTTTCTTCCGAATAGAGTCAATTGGCTCCGTTTGTAATCCCCAGACAAGCATGTGGCCAACACCTCATTCAACAAGCAGAACACCCCGGCGGTTCCCGATTTGGTCAAAAGCGGGTGTTTGTGGAGAGCTTCTAAATACTTCTGATTCATGGACATGTTAGAATGCGGTTACAAATTAAAGAGTGAGACCTGTTGTGTCTTGCTTAGTTCCCGCTAACCAAAAATCACCTGAGCTATTTCCAAGGACTCGGATCGCTCGTATTTATAAGATCCGCGATTAGGCCCAACGCGGTGCAGCATGCCCTTCGTGTGCGTGCCAATATGGACTTTTCTGAAAGAATCCCGGCACCACCACGCAAAAGATGACCCGATGCAAACACACGATTTTGGGCGAAAAGCCCGAAGAAACAAGCCCTTACGCCGGTCCCGATATCGCTGCCGTTGTCTCGCGGAAACACCTGCCTATTTAGGCAATCGTTATGCAACGGACGCGCGCCCGATCTCAGGACAATGCACCTACGTAAAGTGAAGCATACACCAGCGCGGGGCAAATAAAAAGAATTAAAAATTATAGTCTGTTTAAATGTCTTCCTCGTGCATGACCTCAGCCTTTTCTTGCCACTCGGGGTGGGTCACTGCCATCTTTTGATGGGTGTAGAGAGGAGGCAATGGCGTAGGGGTTTGGCGGAATACGTGCTTCCGGATGTTGTAGATCAACTCCTTGTTCCGGTAGTGCGCGTGTTTTCTCAAAGAGACGCTGAAGACATCGTCCAATTCTTCCAAGGTCAAGCCCTTGGTTTCAGGAAGGAACCACAACACGAGGAAGAATCCAATGATGTTCCAGGCCGCATACCAGCCAAAGGCACCTTGAGGTTTGAAGGCATTCTTCAAACGTGGCCACGAAAAAGCCAAAATGAAATTGAAAAACCAACAAGTAGCAGTTGCAAATCCCATTCCGATATCACGGATGTACAACGGGAAAGCTTCAGCAGAGTATGTGAAGGGAACCGGCCCTTCACCTGACGAGTAGACAGCGGAAAAGAAGTAGATACCAATCGTGATACACGCCAATCTTCCTTCGGGTTTTGTATCAAACGGAATCCAGAAACCAAACCCGGCCATGAGCAAGAACAACGCCATCAATGGGAAGGTTGTAAGCAAGAGGTTCCGTCTTCCGAACGTGTCAATTGTGTAGAAGGCGGGAATGGCGAAGAGGAAATTGATCATTCCAAAGCCCCAGGAAGCCAACATTGCTTTGACCTCCGACAAATTCGACTCAACGAAAATGGAGGACGAGTAGTAGGCGATAACATTGATTCCGCAGAATTGCTGCATGAACATGCAAATCCAGGCACCAAGCGCACCGTTTCTGTTTCTTCTGACGGTGAACATCTCGATAAGTCTCTTGTAGTATGGGGCCTCGCCATAGGCGCCTTCTTCCTTCAACAAAACATATTGATAGAAACAATCCCTAGCAGCCTCAATCTCAGTAAATCTCAATTGCCTAAGGGACTCGTAGGCCTCAAGGTGCCTTTCCTTACCCATAAGCCAACGGGGTGACTCTGGAACAAATGGCACTTGAACCAACACGATGAAAGCAGGAATTGCAGCCGATGCAAGCATCAAGCGCCAGTTCAAGCCACCTTTGATACCATGATGACCAACATGATAGAAAGCCAATGAAGCGACGTAACCAAACATGATACCCACAGCAGTGAAAAACTGCCAAAGCATCACCAAGGATCCTCTGATTTTAGCAGGAGTGGTTTCAGCCGCGTAGGCGGGAACAGTGGCTGACTTAACACCCACACCTAAGCCTAAGCAGAAGCGAGCAATGAAGAGGTGATACCAGTTCAAACTGACCAAACCTTGCCAAATACATGTGATGGCCGAGATGAAACACGTCCAAAAGATGACCCACTTCCGCCCCATAAGCCTGTTCCAGTAGTCACTAGACCAACAGATAATGGAGCAGCATAGATATGGCGCACCATTGATCAAGCCTTCGATCAAGTCGTGGTCTTTGATGTCCTTGATTCCCATTGCAGTGGGGTAGAAGAGCGTGGCACCATTGACCACGGACTCGTCCATGCCCTGCACGGCGGCAGCCATGGAGCCCAATGCAATCACCGCAATCAACTTGGGAGGGATGTGCCACTTGTGCGTGGCCTCGAGATTGAGGGCCTCCTTTTCGGCGTCGGTTAAGAAGGTCATGGAGTTGAACTCGGACGGGTTCCGGGCCAATGCGGCGGCCTTGCCAAAGAGCTCGGGGTCCAAGCCGTGCTTGAGCGCATAGTTGCGGCCCATTTGCATGGTTTGCTTTTCGGAGTACTGGGAGAGAATGTTGCCGTGCTCTCCCTCACGCTCGCCGCTCATTTGGAGTAACTTGGAGTCATCGTGCTGTCTGTTAGACGAAGAAGACGACAAATCCAACTTCTCGTCGTGCAAGTCGGTGTTTGAGTCTGACATCTTGATAACTAATAGGGCTGGGAACCCTGCTGCCGGCGGGGCGAGGCCGGTTTATATATGGGGCAAGTGGGGCACCCCGTGAAGAAATAGCAACAGCTATACCCTATCATGCGTCCTGCGTTATGCATAAACGAAATATCTCAAGTGGAGAAGTTGCCAGATTCTGCCTGGTACGTTCTGCACTGGTTAGTAGCAGAAACGGTGGGGTGCGGCATGAGCCATCCCTGAGTTCCCCCGAGAATTACGCCGGGCGGCGGTACGGCTGCGACTGCGGCTCTGGGCACCAAACCCACGTCTTCTAGAAGCCAAGGACTCGTGATCCACATGAGTGCGGCCGCCCCGGACGCTGCCTGGTGGTCTTCTTTGGCGCCCGCAAAACACCACTTTCTCGATGTTCCACCTTGGTTCGCCGGTTGTGTGCCCTGATTATGGCAAGGATAGTAATCGTGTGTACATGTGCGATAGACTATAATATGGAGACCCTGCACCTTGCCCCAGTCATGCACATTTATTTTTGTTTCTGGGGTTCGGCCTATTTCCTAAAGCACCCTGGGGGCCAGCTCACGGCGATTGTGCCTTGTTTCAAGTGAGGCCCGTGCGTTCCCGAACCAAAGGCGGTGGGACTAGCTTTTGCCTCTGCATTGTGAAGCGTGGGAAATATAGTGCTCCAGGAACAACAATGGCCTGCCATTTCTTGGATCCCATTACTCGCGCGCACAGACTCTTTAGCCGGGTGCCCAGGTCTCTAAACCTTCTAGATGCAGGGTTGCTGCAATCGACTTTGCTCGGACAAATCCCAGCCTTAGCGGCCTGGATAGCTTAAGCTTTAGCTTGCACCTATGGCGCGCACACCACCCGACGGCTGGCTAGCTTGTTTCTTAGAATTGACAATCATGCACTTTTGCCGCGAGCCAGGCACTTATAAGCGCAGAGCCTAGAGTGGCCATTTTCTCCGGAGAACCGTAAGCTTGGCGCTGGAGCTCTGCTCCTCCTTTGCCAGGCAAGTGGATGCACCGTCGCCATGGCGGTGGAAGAGAAACATCCCCGGATTCCGTTGGGTGTTCCACTACAGTACTGACCGTGAACTAAGTAGGTTGCTGATCGTTCTCTAACGCAAAAAATCTCTCAAGTAGCCCCCGAGCTTGGTGGCACCCTCCTCTAACGCGTCCTTCAACACGTCCAAATCTTGGTTGGTGTTACCACTGAACCTCGAGGCGAGGTCGCGGGCAGTGGCCTCGAAGCCACGGTCGCTGTGGCCATGCGAGCTGCCATTGCCATTTGCATCGCTCTCGTCTTCGCCAAAGTAGGAGCTGGACGAAATGGACTGGGCGCCATTGAAGGCCAGGAGCTTCTGGCGGGCCTCGCTCTTGGCCGCCTCGTCAAACTGAGGGCCCCTGCCGAAGAACTCGTCCGAGGAAATACCCTTTTGTGTTCCATACTTGTTGGCAACATTGCCTGTGTAGGCCACTTCCTTGTACGCCTTTTTGGCGGTGGGCTCTGTGGTGTTGGCTCCGTTTACCATTCCGAAACCCAACTTTTGGATTTGCACTGTTGTTTCATGAACCAGAGGTGCTGGAATGGGTGCAGCCGTCTTGGGGCTGTCCGCACTTCCCGAGCCGAGAGAGAGCCCGCCGACTTTCAGTCCGGGGCCAGGCTTGGTGAACGATGGCTCCTCCTCGGAGGGCTTGTAGCCGAGCTTCTTGGCTTCCTCGGCCTCCTGCTTGGCCTTCTTCTCAATCTCGTCGAAATCAATCTCTTCGGCCTTGTTGACTCTTCTGGCACGGGTAGTTTTAGGCGCATTGCCCTTGGACGAAAGAATCGAGGTCTTGGCGTTTGCCGCCTGGGCTCTGTTGGCTCTGATGGCGGAGGCTCGGGGAGCTGGCGCCTTCTTTGCTGCGCTGAGGCCCTCCTCCCCGAGTCCGGGAGTATTGGCTCTCAGGCTCAACGGAGAAGGGGTCTCCACGGCCGGCTTGGTCCAGTTCGAGAAGAAGTCGTCCGTGGAGGCAGCGTTAGAGCTCGAGCCTCCGACCAAGCTCAAGGAGTCCAGGTCATCTTCGATGGTGACGATGTCAGGATGCTTCAACGCATCTTGCTGCGAAGTCTTCAGCAACTTGTCCTTATACTTTTTGGCTGCCGGGCTGGTGTACTTGGCATTTGGATCCACCTTTCCGTTGACATACTGGGAGCCCCCGTTTTTCTGGAAAAACTCCTTGGCAACGAGATTTCCGCCGAACTTGAAGTTACGCAACTGTATTCTTCTCCACTGGTCCAAGTTCAGCGACTTCACGAATGTGATGTGGACCCCGAGGTTCCTGTGAACGGCAGAGCATTCTAAGCAAAGCATGATCCCAAAGGGGACGGATGTCCAGGTGGGGTTTTTGTTGGAGCAATCGAAGCATGTTTGGTTGGCAGGGTTCTGCTTCAACCTAGCAAAAATCGCCTCTTGCTCCTCCTTGGTCGCAAATTCCTCCGACATGTTTCAACTGGCTGCTTCTGATCTGTAGGGTTGTTTTTTCCTCAAGCCAAGTGGCAGGTGTCGCGGTACGGGTGTGTAGACAAGCGCGCGTGAAACGCGGCTACCCGCTCACTCGGGGAAACCCTGGGCCATCACGCCAGTGGACCGCTTCTACGAGATTGTACACAATATACGTTCATTGTAATAACAGGTGCCAGGCTAGTGGAATGGTCTGGAGCCACCGCGAGCAAATTCAATGACCTTCCACCCGTCAGTCGTGTCGTTGTCCATTTCCTCGGGGATTCTCGTGAACACCATTGCGTAGGTGCTCATCTGAATGTGGTCTTCGGTTCCGGCAGCAACTTCGCCAGTCTTGGCCTTCCTGTAAAGATGGATTTCTTGCGCACGGCACGACACAACCACGACCGGAACGTCGTTAGGTTGCAACATCTTGCAAGTGACAATGTCCACGCCCCTGATGTCCAAGATCCGGCCATCCGAGAACAAGCCCTGTTGGATAAACTGCTTGTTGTTGGCCTGCCACACGTTGAAAGGCGCTTCGCTGAGCCACTGTTTCAACACCTGATCATTGTTCTTGATGTACGCGTCCAACAACTCCGGCACGATGTAGTTGGTCAAGGTTTTGGTGAAGTCGGTGATGCGGAAGCTGGGGTCCATCATTCTGAACTGCTTGATCACTTGGGCCTGTTCCGTCTCAGAGAAGAAGCCCGTCACCTTCTCGATGATGGTTCTCACCAAGGAAATGAGCCCGTTCTCGGAGTCGTCCCACTTTTCCTTCATGAGGACAATGAAGCGGCCAATGGGGCTCTTCAACTTGAAATCTTCCCATTTCTCTCCCACAGATGGACCCTTGGCCTTGTGTTCCGTTGCCACCAATTCCCCGCCGGCCTCCTCGTTTTCCTTGACGGGTCTCCATGCACTCTTGTCATTCAATCTTCTCTCTAGTTCTTTCTTCCGCAATGCCTCTCTCTTTTCCCTGCTTAAGAACCCTCCGTATGATGTGGACGAGCCGTCGTCGATGACTTCTCCAATATCCTTGTAGACCTGCGTGTTTCTGACAGGATCAAAGGCCTTGTCAGCAGCCTCGGCTCCGCTTCTGACTGTGTAACGGACACCTTTTCCGACTTGAGAGTCCCAGGCTTTGTGTGCCACATCTCCGACCGCCTCTGCAGTCTTCTTTGCGGCCTTTCCAGCAGCAGAGCTGCCTTTTTGGGCGTTGTCGTAGGCTTCTTTAGCTCTTTTGAATGCTTCACTCTCTGCCACTCTTCCTGTTTCGTCTTGCAACGCCTTTATGTTTTCCTTGAGCTCGTTAGACTTCTTGACCTCGCTCTTGAAAGTCTGGAAAAACACTTCCAAAGGTGACTTGCCCTTGTTGTCGTTGAGTAAGACTGAGCTAGTGCTTAAAAGCCTGCTTTGAGTGCCACTGCGGCTTAAGATTATGTTTCTTGTGAGAGTTTGACGTAACATGATGACGTGAGTTGGTTTGGAAGGATGTCTAATCACTGGCCCAATAGATGTGTGGAGAATGGCTTTGTCGGATTCTTGCTACTCTATTCCACGTTCTCTGCTAGATATGTGACAGCAGTTTGGGCGTCTGGGCTTTCTTCAATCTATGTACAAGTCTTGATGGCGTCTCCGAAAAGATGTTTTCCAAATTTTTTTTTTTTTCAGCGAATCTCCATGTCCAAGTGCGCTCTTTTCCCGCGGCTGCCAAATTGCCTCCAAAATGAATGCAGTCAGTTGACTAATGCCGCGAATTTCACAGTGTGGCCCGCTTAGGAAAAGCTCCTCTTTAATGCCGCCAGTTTTCAAGAATGCGTGTCACCTTGGCTGCTGTCGCTAAAGCAACTCCGCCTAACGTAGCATACTGTAAGATGTTGAGTGCCCTGGTTTGACGTTTCTCCATTTCCACTGCTCGGGCATAGCTGATGTCACCTCGGAACGAGATCATAGAGTACATGGGTACCCATGTAAATAAGATACCATTGGCGTACCTCCCGAGAAAAGCGTCAACTTTCTTTCGGATGAGATAAAAGGGGCTGATGACCTTGCTGGACATCTCGTAGTAATTGTCAAGCGCCAACTTGCAGATGGCTTCCAAGTCATCTTTGCGGGACTTGCTGTAAGCGCCAAACGCTTCCTGAAGAGTGTTAGTTTCCGCACTTCGGAGCAAGACATGCACATCTTCGAAGCCGCAGTTCATACCCTGGCCGTAAAACGGAACCATAGAATGGGCAGAGTCTCCCAACAAGATCGCCCGACTATTGGGGCTGGCGTATGGGTACACGGAAACTTGCATGAGCGAGCCCCTTGGTTGGTTCTCATAAGCGTATCCCAACGAGTCTTCGCCGATGAGTTTGTACGCGTCGGGGAAGTTCTCGAGGAAAAAAGTCAAAAACTCATCTTTGGACGTGAGCGATTCAATCACCCTCCAGGGACTGAAAAATGTGGATGTGAAGGAGCCGTCTTGATTTGCCAAGGCAATCAACATGAAATCTTTGCGGGGCCAAATATGAAGATGATTAGGGTCAATGCTGAATCTTTCGGGGCTCTCTGGACTGTCAGTTTGAACCGCAGGGATTGAGAGCTCCATATATTGCATGTCTATGAACTTTTGTGAAAAGTCCATTCTCATGCCCTTTTGCATCTGATACCTGAATTGGGAGTGCGCTCCGTCTGCTCCAATAATAAAGTCAAACTCAATGTCACCCTTGTTGGCGAAATGAAGGACCGGTTTCTTCAGGCCATTCACATTATCGATTCCGATTAATTTATGCTCGAAAAAGACCTGAGTCTTAGTTTGGCTTAATTCATCAAGCAAGCAATTGTTAAGAAACTGGCGATCAATGGATTTGATACTCTCCCCGAAAAGACCGTACAATTGGGACTCTTGCTTGGTGCCGCTAATATCGTGGATCATGCGCCCTTTCATGGGGATCACATGCTGAAGAATGCGAGCTGCCATTTCCGAATCAACATACTCTAGAGCTCTGATCCCCCGATCGCTGACTGCCAAGTTTATAGACCTCAAAGACCTTGAGGACCCCTGATCTTTTCTGGGATCGGATCTCATGTCATAGATATACACTTCGTATCCTTTCTTGGAAAATGCCAATGCTGCTAGACATCCCACCAAGCCAGCACCAACAATTCCAATCTTTTCCTGGGTCATATTCGCTTTATTCGAGAAATGACAGCGATTCCAATTCTGAGGGTTCGAATTAATTGTGCTGAGTGCTGTAAGCGCAACATTTATATCTGTTTTATGAAGGATGTGCGCGTGCGCATCATGCCATGCAGACTATTACGAGGCTTTACGAAATTCCCGACTATACTATTTAAAGAGTACCTACTGCCTATAAAGTTATAGTCCTAAACTGAGTCTTCTTTTCAGTTTCTCTTTCTTTTTCTCGACCCTCGCCCGAAGCTCGGTCAACTGGCTTTCGAGCTGCGTGTTTTCCAAAGAAATATCCTGATTTGCTCTTATAGTATTGGCAAGGTTTTCATTCATGGTAAGCAGGAGATACTTTTCCTCTAGCTCCTTTTTCTTTTTCTGTAGGTTCGAATTCTCGGTAACCGAGTTTTGAAGCTTTTGTTCGTACTCGCCACTCTCTGTTTCGATATCTTGGTTTGTTTTCTCCATTTCTTCGATGGAGTGCTTGAGCTCTGCCATCTTCAAGTTGAGGTCATAACTTGCCTCTTTCAAGATAGAAAGCTCATTGTCGTTTCCGGATATAAAATTTGAGCTTTTTAAATTGAACTCATTCTCGTAGCGAATAATGGGAAGATTGACTTGTGTGGATTTTGACACCACATTCACGTCAACAAGCTGATATAAATCACCAGATATTAAGAAGCTCTTGAGGGCCTCGCCCGTCAATGATAATAATCTATCTTGATGCATCTCAAAAAGAGCAATAACAAGACGTGTTATGTAGTCAAACCCCTCAAAGACCAAGAAGTCAAGAATCTGGTACGAATAGGATTCGTGAGTTGGTAAATAATCAAATAAACCATGTGCCAAGTGTTTTAACGAGTCCAGAAGATCCACATCTTGCTGTTTGAAATGCATAAATACCAGAGGTAGCAAATCCCTCACGCCACAAAATGCTTTGTACACCATCTGCTCCCAAGATACTCTTTTGAATAGAGCATCGAATTTGAAGAGTAATGCTAGATGTTCCAGTTGGTTCAATGCCGCAACACACAGCAAAAGCTGAGATACGCCGCTCACAAATTGAAACAGCGGCAGGCCAGTGATTGACTGCTCACGAGAACAGAATTCATAAATTTGGATGAGCTCTGACAGTTCTTTGACCTTGCTTTTGGACAAGCTGAGATCATCAAAGCTTGCGAGTTTGGCTCTGCCCAATAAACCCTCGTAATTCTTCGAGTCCAAAACTGACCTCACTCCTAAAACCTTGAGATAAAGACAGCTTCTCTCGTTTGGCGGAATCCCCTCGAGAATGCGAGACTCGAAAATTGTCAAGTCCTGTCCACGAATGTACTTTGGACTGTAGTGGAGCGCCGTTTCAACCCAAAATTCTTCCGGCGCCTGCAATTCATTTTTCTCGGTTGCTGCAGCTAACATTTTGGACTTGAGATCAATCTTGAGGTTGGATAGAGACTCAACTGGTGTGGCCCACTCTTGTGTGTCGTACAAGTCGCTTTGTCTGTATAGTAATATCAACGACATTGGTGAGTCCAATGTATAAATAGGCGAGAACCCCGGGTCTTCACGCAAAGGCAAGGCAGGCGGAATTGCCTGCGTCAGGCCTGGAAGTGCCTCTGGAGACAGTGGGTAGGAAATGTGATCCTCCAAAGTATTAGTTTCAGGGGGTGGGGATGGAGAAATTTCGGCCATTAGGGCGTTTCCTGTGATTTCTGGTGTTGTAATGGTGTTGAGGTCTGCTTTGCCGACAATTAGGAGAAAAGACTGTGTTGCACTTCACAAGACTTGTGGCCAGATCTTGATGCTGCGGAATCGTCTACAAAATGCGCGCAGAAGGTCTCGACGTCACAACTCGAGATATGATTTATTTCTCACCCAAATTTGCTTGTATCCTCTAATCTTCTTCTTTTCAGCGAGTTCAAGAGCAGGTGTTTCTTGCTCCGATCAAAGATTGACTGCCTGTTCTTCGGCTCGCCGGAGGTCGAGACCATCTTTTGTTTGTGTTTGTCGTGTTTCGGACTGCAGATTGATCTTCCGGCAGGTGAGCCTCTTCTAGTTTTTCTTGTTGAGGACGAGGACCGATCCGCGTGCATGCTTTCTTGAGAAAGAATCTCAATCTCGTCATCCAAAATCTCCACGTCACTCAGACTATCGTAGAAAAAAGAATCCTGGGTGCGGCTGCGGGTGATTCTGGACGAACCGGAAGGTTTTGACGGAGATGGCTCCTCATTTTGTCTCAAAAACCGCCTTGTTGCTTCGGGTGTAGCCTCCAACAATCCCCCTCGCTTCGCCTTCACAGCCTTTTCATCCACTGAGATTCGAAGGTCCCCAACGCTCCGATTGAGCTCTCCTCCGCTATCATCCGACTCCTGAATGACAAACGGCTCGTCCATTGGTGCAGCAGACTCCTCAAGGATCTCTCTCAAGGATACCTTTAGATGGTTTAGCTCTCTAACAATACTCGAGGAATTGTATTTCTTGACAATCGCATAGATTGCGGTCTGCTTTTGCTCGTCGAAATGTTTGCTGTGGTTCGGGAAGTTTGCATTAAGAAAATTGATTGTGTGCGCTTCGGGTTTTAGATCTGCGCAAAGCTTCCTGATCTCAGGGTGTTGAATAATCATGAGTTCTTGTTCACTGTAATCGATGGCGTAATTTTCATCTCTTTCCCTTCCAAGAACAATTGGATCCAATGTCCGGATGGAATCCTTAAACTCCACCTCAGGTCCGTCTGACTTTATCTCCAAGTCTAGTAATTTCCGCTGTGTGTTGACCCGTCTCAGGGCTTGATCCGCATCCACATCGTGTGTTTCAGAAACTTCGTTCTTCTTCTCAAAAGACAAGGTGGGCAGGTTTTCGGCCATTTCCATGGCAATCTTGACTGGATCTAGCAGTATCCTGTTAATTGGGGACACCAGTTCCTGTACTATATCGGAAGACGGATCTTTTTCAACTCCTTCATTTCTGGGCGATTCCTCGCAATCGGGCTTTGGATCCGGGGTTTTTTTTGCATCTTCCAAGATCTGTTGTTCTTCATTGATCGGTATGTTTGGTGGTTCTTGTGTTATTGGTTTCGAGGAATGGTACGAGATTTCTTCAATTTCATCCTCGCTTTGTACGCCTTCATCAACCTTGCTCAGCGGTGAATTCAGTCCGCTATACTTAGAGTGTAACTCTAGAAGCAAATCGATAAATTCCTTGCGCATACCATTCCTTTCAGACCCGCTGAAATAAGCACGCTGGGCTGATTTCGAATGCCTCCTCCAAATCGATTCACAGAAGGCAGGCCCGGCAAGCCATTTTCGGATGTTGTAAATGACATGGATTCCGCAATCGTTAGAATTCCGCTGAATCGGGACCTTGACACATTGAAACCTGATCAAGTCAGTAGCAATTTCCAAGCCATGTTTCTCCAAGCAGTATTCCTTTATGACAGACTTCAAAGGGCCTGGGATGTTGGTGTGTGCCTGTCTCAACGAGTCAATAATGTAAACATCGACGATAATTTTCCGCTTTTTCGTTTCTTCCAGGATCTCGGGATCATCAGACTTTTGTAACCGCGCGTGTTCCAAGAGCTTCGGCAAGTTTTTAATCACTGCCACGTACCAATGTAGATGCTCATTTATAGGCACGACAACCGAGTCGTAACTCATTAGGTCGATTTTCATGAGCCAACGTCGCACATTCTCATAGTATGACGGGGTCTCTTGGCTCTCCGATTTGGAAAAAACTTTCGTGAAAAAGAAGGAGTTGAAGGCGTAAATATCTTTATGACTCAAAACGTTTGAATGATGTATAGCCATTTCAATCTCATAGGCAATGAAGAAATCGATCAAGGTATCGTTGATCCAGTCATTATTGTACAAGGTTTTAAAGTCATTGTATGCGATCACGAAACTCTTATCATCGTGCAAAGTGTGTTTGAGCGGCGGGTCAAACTTGGCTGGCGTCTCACGAACAACGGGCTCAGCCTCGTCGCTCAATTCGAGTTCATCTTCTTCATCTGTATCAGCGACTTTCTCTACGCCTTCTTTGGATTTTGGTCTGGGGGACAACTTCGAAATTGACCTTGTTTGGCGAGAAAATTGATGCTTTTTCAAAGAGCTGGTGCTAGATAGGCTGCTGGGGATTCCATCGTACGCTGTTAGATCTGCGTTGGACTCTGTGGAGCTTTCCGCATCAGAGCGGTATGTGATGAGTTTTCCTGCGGGTTTGTGAGAGCTTCCTCGTTTCTCGATCTCCCCTTCAACAAGCTTTGAGAGCTGCTCACGGGCCACAGTCACGGGATAAGTGTTGATCCAGCGATTCACATTGGCGTTCAAGAAGCGGGAGAGCGTGTCGTTTTCTTCGGAGAAGGCAACAGAGATGTAACCGAAGTTTTTATGCAATAAGAAGAGCGCATGCTTTTTGTCACTACTGAAGAATGCTGATTTGATGGCCAGTTTGGGAATGACCAACCGGTCGATGTACGCTAGGCCCTTCTTCAAGAACATGTTCTCCGCATTTCCGGAAAGCAGGAGAGACAAGTCCGAGTTTCGGGCGTGGATATCGATTCCGTTGTAGTTGACATGATCCACGCCGAGGGTAAATATGGGATCTTCCATCAACCCACAGTCCTGGATGGCAATACTTGCAAAAAAACATGTCTTGATGTCCTGGCTCCTGATCTTTTCGTCGATGTTGACGGGCTTTGTGATGTATATGGCGCCAGAGTTGATGGTGTTGGTGGTGGGGATAGATATTCGATGCACAGATGTATTTAGTCGGTTCTGAGGAACCACTCCTGAGGGTCGCTGCTTCCGGAGGGATGAGAAGTCTTTTCTTATAACCATGGCTGGATTGTCTTCGCTTGGCTCTGTGTCGCACACAGCGCTCCCGGGGTGGGTTGTCCTAATGTATGTGTGGCGGAGATCTACTGCAATGGAGGACAGCCCGTTCGCCAGGGTAGCCTGTGTCGGCACTGCACACAGAGACTCTTCTGGTGCCAGAACTGCGCGTTCGAGATGAACCGTGCGGATGCACTGGTGCGAATCCGAGTGCCCTAGCAGTCGTGTGGCTATAATACCCGGGGTCGATGCGGTCCATCGCCTTGCTTAATTTGGGCAGAATATGCATGGGGAACGGAGATGCCGATACTTGTTAGAGCCATGATGATTACATGTTAGGGGGAAATATTCAAGAATCCGAAGTAAACAGTGGCCTGGTGTATTGAATGCAACGCTCGGCAATAAGTTCAAGGACGAGGTGCGAAAGGTGCGTTTCGGTCCAAGGTCCAGATGAGGGACCGAAATGGTGCAATTTACATAGTGTCTTGACACGACATTGTTCTGAAATGGATACAAATGCGAAAGATTTTGTATTCAAATAGTTCAGCGACTCTTTTGAATAGTTCAGTTACTTTTTTTAAATAGTAGTTTCCATGTTGAAATAGTTCAGTGACACTTTCAAATAGTAGTTACTTAATAGTTCAAATAGTAGTTATTACTTAATAGTTCAGTTACTCTTTTGAATAGTAGTTACTTAATGGCTCTGTTACTCTTTTGAATAGTAGTTACTCTGTGCAAATAGTTCAATTACTGTACTAAAATGATTAAGTACTCTGTTAAAATAGTATAGTTACTTTTTTAAATAGTTCAGTTACTCAAAATCACACCCCACTACCAGTCTTCAAATTGTCTGCGAAAGTGAAGGAATTTGGCTCGGCGCCGCTCGTGACACGCCAAGTTGCAAAGCCACTTTAGATACGCTACAATAATTCAAAAACAAGAATTTAGTCGGAAAAAAGAGATTATGTAAGCCAAACGGCTAGCATTGAAACCACAGGTTCGATCTTCTCGTGGATAACCTGAAAATGTCTACGGTGATAGTCCATCACCGGGAACATGCGAGCACGTGACCGTGGCGGGAAAACGAGGATTCTCAAACGAGTCCATCAGTGAACAGCATTAGCACCCACGGCCAGCCGGGAACGCAAAAAGACACATGTCAGCACTACGGACCTTGACGCGGCTCACCTCGCCTATACTCGCTTTCGGCGTCGGGTTCGTGGCTTTCCCTCCGGAGTGGAGAAAGAACAGCTGGGGCGCACGCCCACAGTACTCCGCCAACGAGAAAGCGCTTCAGCAAATCGAAAACTCGCAGTTGTACAAAGCGCTCGACCAAAACCCGGCCACGATCAAGCGGCGGGCCAGCGAAATGTTTCCGGTGCAGCATCGGCAAAACTACGTGACACAGGGCATTCTCTTTGGGCCCGGGCTTTTTGAAATCGACCCGGTCTCCTTCACCAACACGCAAACCGGCGAGTATACGGCCTTCTACCACTTGGGTTCAAAGCTTTTGGACACGGACGGAGCCATCCATGACGGGGTGACAGCCACCATTCTAGACGAGGGCCTCTGTGCATGCGGGTTTGCGAGTCTCCCCTCGAAAAAGGGCGTCACAGCCAATCTCACAATCAATTTCCTCAAGCAGGCGCCGCCCAACAGCACGGTAGTGTTGCGGGCTAAAGTGGCGGAAAGCAAGGGCAGAAAGGTTGTGATTGACGGCCAGCTTTCGACCATGGCAGGCAACGGCGAGCCGGGCATAGAGATCGCGTCTGCACAATGCGTGTTGGTGGAGCCCAAATGGTTCAAGTACTTCACGTGGCTCCAGATTTAGTCGCCACGTATGCCAGACCCGCCGCCAGCAAAGTGGCAAGCAACCCAAAGCGTGACAGGGGACAAATGCACGCCGGCAGGCGGCAACGGCCGGTCGCAGGAAAATGAAAACAATGGCGGGCGGTGTGCTCAGGAACACAGCAAGGTCTGGGCCAGGAACGTGACACCCGCGAGAAACACATGCATTTGACTGCAGGGCGGCATCTGAGACGGCGTTGCTCGCGCCCGCGCCACAGCCCGCGCTGGTTTAGGCAGGATAAAAGTGTGGGGCGAGTAGCAAGAGGCAAAGACATCCTGCAGAATGCCGGTGGTCCACGCGGGCAGCGGCCTCAGACATAGCAACCTACTGGGAGGAATTCCGCAAAAGGTGGCTGGTTCTGGGGTATATAAGGGCCCCTGGCGCCGCCCCAATCTTCAGTTTGACATCAAAAACATAAACAATAATGAGTGACGCCGGCCGCAAAGACATCAGTGACAAGATCGAATCCGCTGTTAAGCCAGACAGCCAAAAGAGCACCCCAGAGTTGGTCAAGGACAAGGTGACCGACACTGTTGACAACGCCGTTGGTGACAACTCCAGAAGCGGTGACAAGTCTTTCTTGCAACAAGCTTCTGACGCCGTCTTCGGTGAGAAGAAGTAAGCGCCTCGAAGGTTGCTTCGCATGCCAGTGCTCTGCTCAAGGCTGCTTCGCTACATAGCTGAATAAAAAGAACAAAAACCATATTACTCCGTAGTTTGCGAACCAATTGCAATGACAATTTCCAGAATACGTCTTCATTGTACATGCCGGGCTTTTACATTAAGCCGAGATAGTGTCCAAGTCTCAATGCTCAGTGTTAAACACTATTATAATACCCTGGTGTTGAATACTGTTCAAATTCTTCTTATTGAAGGACTCCATTAATGTTAGATGCTCAACATTATAGTATTGCTTAAATACTTAGTATTAAATGGTCACTATTCAGGTACTGCTAAAATACTTAGTGTTAAAGTACTCTATGTTGAATACTATTACATTACTGATGAATACTGTGTTTAAATATTTAATATAATGCTGTTTGAATGCTTAGTGTTAAATACTCAAAATAAAAGCACTGCTAAGATACTTAGGGTTTAAACACTTGGTGTCTAAGTACTAAATGTTAGATACTCTAAAATAGTTAATGTAAAAATACCAAATATGTGTCAACAGATCTAAGGGCTTAATCTGTGCTCTTATCAACCATAAGGCTGGAAGTTGGTGGATTCGCGCATTCAGATGATGGCCTGGTCAAGATTCATCTCCAATAAAATGAATAATCTCCAATAAAATTAATAATCTACAATAAAATTAATAGTTCCAATAAAATTAATTTTTCCAATACAATTAATTTTTGCAATACAATTTATAATTTATATTATTAGCCAACCTTCCATTTGGGCTTTGCCAGAATCTCCTGTCTGAAGGTCTCCCAGTCGCACTTCAGCGCTCGCACGCGCTCCTCCATCACGCGTCATCACCAGCCGCGGCGCGTACCCCAAACCAGCTGTTTTTACACTTTCACCAGCAATGAGTTCACACACCAATCCTTCGGAGAGCTCGTATCTCGCCCTTTGCAAACGCATCATTGCCGAGGGCGAGTTCCGCCCGGACAGAACCGGCACGGGGACGAAGTCGTTGTTTGCGCCGCCCCAATTACGCTTCGACTTGGCCCACGATTCTTTCCCGTTACTCACAACCAAGAAGGTGTTCTCCAAAGCCATCATCCACGAGCTTCTTTGGTTTGTCGCCGGGTGCACGGATGCCACCAAGCTCTCGGAAAAGGGCGTGAGGATCTGGGAGGGCAATGGCTCTCGGGAATACTTGGACAAGTTGGGTCTTAGCCACAGGAAGGTGGGCGACTTGGGCCCGGTGTACGGTTTCCAGTGGCGCCATTTCGGAGCAGAGTACGACACCTGCGACTCGGACTACTCCGGCCGAGGCTATGACCAGCTTGCCGACGTCATCCACAAGTTGAAGAATAACCCCTACGACCGACGCATAATCATGAGCGCGTGGAATCCGCCGGATTTTGCAAAGATGGCCTTGCCTCCATGCCACGTGTTCTGCCAGTTCTATGTCAGCTTCCCGGAAAACGCCAGGCCCAGATTATCGTGCCTCCTTTACCAACGGTCCTGTGACATGGGGCTTGGCGTGCCTTTCAACATCGCTTCCTATGCACTCTTGACGAAGATGATTGCCCACATTGTTGATATGGACTGCGGGGAGTTTATCCACACCATGGGCGACGCCCACGTGTACTTGGACCACATCCAGGCACTCGAGACTCAGATTGAGCGCGAGCCCAAGAAGTTTCCGACCTTGGTCATCAAGAGCTCCAGAAAGCTGGAAATCAAGACGATAGACGACTTCCGCTTCGAGGATTTCGAGATCTTGGACTACGAGCCTCACGGGCCGATCAAAATGAACATGAGCGTCTGATGGCGCCGACGCAACGCCCTGTATTAATGGTGCCAGTTAATAGACGAGGCTAATCGATAGTTTTATGGCATTGGCCTTCTTTCCTACTGCATGCGCAAACTGTTCCTCTCTTTTGTTGGTCTCTAGGCTGCCAAAGTCTTGCCATATCCAACTCCATGTCCTTATGAATTTGGGGTTCTCCTGTGGCTCTGCCTTAATAGCTCGGACCGGTCCACGAAATCGAAAATCGGATCCGAACTTGCTTTCTTGGCCTCCTTCGGTCTCCCGCTATTACTCGAGAGCGTGGATAGAGGCGTTCTGGCGTCGGGCCCTCGCTTGGTGTCAGACGTTGCCTTAGTCCCAGCTGTGTCACGCAGCTCCCCGTTTTCCTTCTTGACTTCGACCTTTACGCCACGGTTGGGCTGTAATATACCCTCCCTGTGCCTGCGCTGGTTTCTTTCCAATGCCCTTCGTTTCGAGAAGTAGTGAAGCGGGTCTTGAATGCTGGAGTCTGTAGTTTTGTTATCTTGGGCATGTCTCTTTCTAGGAGAGAGCTCGCTAGCTTTATCTAGGTCAAGCTCAGTCGAATCGAGTAGGTTGTCCAAGCTCTCACGTCCCATGGACTTGTTCGATGCCTGTTCAGCAGATGTAGAGCCGTCCTCCAACATTCCTAAGTTGGCAGAGGCAAAGCTCGAGTCGTTCACAGACAGATCCCTGTTGATTTCGGAGTTGTCGCTCGCACTCGGCGTGCTGTGTCCACGTGCCTCAGAAAGTACATCGATAGGGGATTTTGACGTATTTGGCGTAGACGTAGACACCACGCCGCTCAAGTTTTCGAGGGACGGCTTCAAGCTCCCTGTGGGTTCTCGGTCCTCGCTCCCATCCTCAAGCTGGCCAAGATATTCGAGGACTTGGCGGTGGTTGCTCTGCAATAGTTCCACGAAAGACTTCACGCAAAACCCGTGTGTTTTGGTTCTCGGGCTGACCCCCTGTCGCAACTCCCTTTGTTTATGTGTGTCAAGCTCCAGCTGCAAATTCTCCACCTTAGCCTCCAAATCGGAAATCACACCCATAAGCTCGGTGTTTCTCATGGCTAGTTCCGAATTTCTCATTGCAAGCGTCTTGTTTTGTGTGGCATGATCATCTGCCATGGGTATCTGATCGGCTTCATCCAATTCCTGTGTTTCATTGGCGCTATCCTTAGACCCGACAGAGCAAACTTTGGCTTGTGGGAAGCTGAGGTCTTTTCTTCGCTCTCTTGCTTGAAAGTGCTGAGACCCAATAGATAGACGTGCCATACCTGATATGGTAAGAAAAGAAGAAGGCACCTCTGAGAATAAGACGTTGTGATCCCGTGTGCATATACAGGCACTGTTTACTCTTTGTTGTGCTCAGCGCTTCTGGGGTGCGTGCACGCCAAACACTCTTGTCCCAAACCAGCTCATGTCGTCCAAAACAAAAACGTCGCTACAGCTTAAGATCGAGCAGAAGTCTGAGGAGCTCCGAAACCTCCAGGAGATTCAGAAGTTCACAGCTCAGTTTGCAGACCAACTCGAGTCGATTGGAGCAAAGCTCGAATTGATGAATGACGGCGCTGAAAGCGTGGCTCTTATCCTCTCGAATTGGGAAAACGTCGTCAACTCAATATCATTGGCCTCCCTTGGGCTTATTAAACACTCGAGTGCAGGAGCAGATCTGCTGGCAGAGAGCCCCATGCCTGGAACCCTCGTCAGAATTAACCTACATGGTGAGCCACGCGAAGGATCTCCCAACTCCGAATGAAGGGAGCTCTGCGCTCTCACTCAGGATTGTCTGATTAATGTTATATATTATCATTTATGTCTAGGTGTAGAGTCTCTCGTCACCTATCGTGCGCTCTGCGCTCTTAATTCAGATCCATAGAGGCCATGGCCCGGATCCAGTCTCCCACATGATGCTGCTGAACAAGTTGGCGCACTGCGTTGTCATACTCGTCACGGGATTCTTCCTGTTCGGATGCATCACTTTGCGCCTTCTTCAATATGTCCTCAAGAACACTCATGATCGTTTTTTCGTGTTTGACTATCTGTAATGTTTTGAAGATCACAGTTCCCTTCACTCTGGATTTGCTCATCTCATCGCTCACGTCACTTGTCGCCGTGATGTTTTTCCAATCGTCAAACTTGCTAATAAGAAACTTCCATACTTTGCTTGTTTCCTCCTGCATCAAACTCTCGTTTGTTATCAGAGATGCAACGGTCAAAGAATCAGCAAAAACTTGATCGAAGAACCCCTTTGGTTCAATACTCATAAGCAAATTAATGAGCTCCACCCTGCTAAGAGGTTTCTGTGCGACAAACTTTTCAAAAATCGGCTCGATCGTTTTTCTCATCTTTGACTGATTCAAATCCTTGTTGGTGAAGTTGTCTCTGAAGTAGTCAAAAGTCACCAACAATTTGCGGTCGTTCATGTACTTGGTGACCGTGTGGTACACTTTGTTTTGAATTCGGATTGCAACCAAGTTCTGCTCTGCCTCCAAGGCATATTCTCTAAGCTGCACATCGTCAGCCTTCTTGACCGTCGCACATGTTGCCGAAACAGCTGCTAACTTAGCAACAGAGAAATTGAGTTCTCGATTTTGCTGATTGTTAAATTTTTCGCTCAAGGTTGAATGAAGAAGAATCGATGATGCATCGCTGCAAGCAGAGGAAAGCAAGTAATAAACCCACGATATCTTGCTTGATTTAATCGGATTTTTCTGGAAATATAACTCCACGTACATCTTGTATTTTTCGAGCCCTTGGAGAAACCTTTGTGGCTTATCCTCGGCAAGAAAGAAGTCAAATAAATTCGACGCAAAATCATACCCGTACTCACCCATGTAAAAGTCAATCTGATCCTGGATATATTCTGGCGATGTTTGCTCTCGCTCCTTCTCCAAAACCGAGGCAACAGAAAAAAAGTCCTGATTTATCTCCGCTATGCGTAATGCATCTTTAACCAACCCACGCTCAATTAAGGATCTAATCCAGTGAGGTTTTCTTTGATTGTACCAGCGCATATACTGCTCAAGATTTTCGTCTTCGGTTTCTTGCATGCTACTGATTCCCTCGCATGCAAAATAGTATAAAGCTTCCGTCAATGAAATAATGTTCGAGCGATCTTCTGAAGTAGTCAATAATTTGAATTCGTCCCTTTGTGAGCAGAAGATGTCTGAATAAATCCTCTCCACTTTAATGATCAAGTCTGTATCGTGGATCCACGATCGTGCAGGCAATTTTTTCCTGAAGTCCGGGAACCAGCCTATCTCGTTCTTATAAACCGAATCACAAAACGTGCTCACTAAAAACGAGAGGAGTGGTTTTGGGGAAAGTCCACAAGTAGAGAAATATTCAGTGATGCTGGTCCATACTGGAAGGATGTTTCTAGCATCATGTGCCAAAAACTCGCGGACGGTATCTTCGGACTTACTGTTCGAAGAGAGCATTAAAGTCTGTATGATATGCTTGAGATGCTTTTTTGCAGAATATGAGTTGGCCTCAGCAGTTTCACAGAAATTCCAGATACCAAGGCAAACTTCTAGTTTTTCTAAAGCCTCAATGATGATTGGCAACGCTTCCTCAGTACAGTCCTCGAAGTTTCGCTCGGTGAAACGTGCCAACTCTTTCACGAGCTTCACTCTTGTAGAAAGAGAATCCTCAGTACTAGGAGAAATCGAAGGAAGATATGGGGATGACGAGTCGATTATGCTTAATGTGACGGCCTTAATCGAAGCCAAGATCACATGGCGATCGATATCTTTTTTTGTGATATCGAAGTTGACCACTGAAGAGTCACTGTATCGAATTGCTTGCAGGATGTGCGAGCTAAGAATAGACACTGGATCCGCATCAACACCGCTTTCGTTTAGAGGCAGCGTATGGCTCATAAATCTCTCGATTTTAATTACGCCATAGTCAGCAGTAATGAAGACAAGGGCAGGATTTTCCGCACTCTTGGATTCGTCCTCATACCCCCCGCCAATGATTTGCAATGTGGATTTGAAGTTTATCACATCCTCCCACCTGGGATTGTAATAGCTAAATCCGGAATACAACGTGGTTTCTGGCTTAGTTTCCAAGTCGCACATAATAACAGATGTGCCGATGGTGATGAAGGCGGTTTTGCCAGGGTTGGGGATGAATAACTTGGGTTTTTGTGGGGAATTTTCGTTCAAATCATTGTAAGGTTTGGGTAAGCCATGCGATGCCAAAACCAAAACACCGCTTTCATTGATCTTCATAGTGATAAGATAAAGCCTTCTTTCGTCACTGTCACTCATTGAACTTTGGACCGCGAGCAAAACCACGAATACATCCTGATTAGCAGGAGACTCGGGGTTCATTGGCCAAAGGTCAAGGAATTTGAGGTCCACGACAGCCCCCGGAATGAGACCGTCAATATTGTTTTCTAAGTAAGAAGACAACCGGTACAGCAAGCTTCTTTTGTGATTGATCAACGGCGCACCTGTCGATGAGGATTGATACAAAAAGCGCTTGAAAGTGCCCGCGGCATCTTGCACGATTATCTCTTGTGAGTTTCCCATATTCTGAACTCTCCCCGATTTGATAGAGACGATATCGTCCGTTAAGAGATCATCGTTGGAGCCCAGGATCCAATTGGAGAAAAACCTAGATGAGGACGAGGGTTTTGTAAGCTCCACAGTTGAAAGATTAGGAGCGCCTGTGAAGTCTCTTAGAGTGATCAAAACGATACGTTTCCACGATGTGGCCACAACAATGCCCGCCGGCTCTATATTTTCAGCAAGAGTGACATACTCGCCCTGTTTTGTCAGCATAGAAATAACCGTCTCGATGTGTTTGCTGTTTATAAGACCCAAGGCGGGTGCGTGCTGAACACTCTCGTAAAATTTGATCTGTCCAGTGACGGAGTTGATTATGGCTAGCCCAGGGTCCAAGTTAGTCCCCTGAACCGGTGGGGTGAGGATTGCTAACTCAAGACGATTGGCTGCACCGGAATCAATTGGGAATTCAAAGGTTATAGGCGACTTGTCGGTGGAGTTGTAGGGCCACACGTTGATTGCCTTGTCACCAATGACCAAAGCGCACTTGGTGCCATTGTCTGTGTAGCCATTCAAGAGCCCCACATCCTTGTCGTGTAAGTTGGGAGCAGTCTCCAAGTTCCTGAGAATCGGTGGCAATGCAGGGAGTCTGGAGACACAGTATTTGTCGTTTTTCGTCAATTCAACGACAGAATGCTTCGTGTTGGGAGTTGACGAGCCTGAGCTGTCGAGGGTGGTCGGCTCTCCCATGCATATCCGCTTGGCAGGAGTGCTATCCAGGCTCTCTGCACTCTCGAATCTTCTGGCCTTGAAAAGTGGCATTGTCCCAAATGACCTTCTGCGTTGTGATGCAAGGAGTCCAAGAGTTGATGTTGGTGCGCGAGAGTTCAATAAAAATGAGGAAAAAACGAGTGCGCGCCTACGCAGCTGTGCATCACGGACTGGGAATCAAGATGTCTTCCAGACTAAGAGGATTGGAATTTCTGTTGCTCTTCAACGTGGTTAAGCAAAATATCCACCAGGGAACACTGCACGTCATCTTTTTCCAAGCGAACTTTGGAGACTGTCTAATTAAAAATTCTACTTTGAAAACCGTCTAGTTGAAACTTCTACTGGAGTTCAAAGGTGCGCGATCTCGCGTCATATCTAATGGTTCACCTATATAATTAATGGAGTTTTATGTCAATCGTCGACTACAACTTCTGTCTCTTTGGCTCGGATTCCTCAGCCTCGTAATCCTCGCCATCGAACTCGGCCTCGTTGACTTGGTCGTAGCGGGCCTTCAACCCCTTCATCTTCCTGGTTTGCATCTTACTCAAATCCTGTTCACCCACGTGAATCTTGGCAACCTTGTCACCCATGAAATCCGTTGTGACATTCTTCTTCACCTTGGCCTGTAACTGCTTAGGCTTGGACAAAGCGTCCTTCTCGACCTCTGGCGCAGGGGTAACCCTTCTGCCAATCTTGAAGTCGAAGCGAGGCCCTATCTCATCAACTTCCACCCGGGGAATTTTTTGGCCACTTTTGAACGATTTCAACTTGTAAACTCTGAAATGCAATAATGGTAGCGTTGTGGAGTTGGGGTCTTCAATCTCACCAACAGATAATGAAATGATGTACTGCAAGCCGGCAACGTCTTGCAAGTCTGTTTCCTCGCCGCGGTAAAAATCCATGAAGTAGGATTTGATTTGTTGAAACACCGGGTGGCTATCGAAAGCAGGCCCATTGAACGTGAACATTGGCTTTAATCCGACAGGAAATGTAACTTTTTTGAAATCTGTGAGCAACTTGTGGTTTTTCTGGATTGACAATTCGATCATATCATATATCTTGTGATTGAACAACCGCGAGAAGATCAAGGTGTTGGGGCGCTTTTTGTTATTGCTCGAGAACACCATAAGCGATGTGTCGTTCTTTTCGGAGAAAAACTCCAATCCCGAGGCATCCTCGAAAGGTCTCATGTCATTCTTCTTGGAAAAGTTCTTAGCGTGAGGCTTTTTGAGTGCCATCAAATCGACCATGGCATCATGCAAAAACTTGTTTCCAGTGGCTCCCTGAACAAAAAGTGCTTCTTTTGTGTTCTCCACGAGCTTGGCCTCTTTCTTGGCCAAGGCTCTTTTAGACCTAGCGTTCTTAGGCTTACTTACATGTTAGTACGATTAATTGTCTTGAAAAATCCATTTTATGGAACGCCTGTGGACTGATAGAACACGTAGAGCAGCCAAAAGAGAACGTGTGACAGCCATAGGGAATAATGATTAAGATACATACACTGTTCTAATCATGGGAGTATAGTGATTCTCTCTTGATAGATGCTCATCGCACATCGAAGTAAGAAAAAAAAGCCCGAGGTCACGGCCCTGCAGAACGCGAACCTGTGCCTGGAACAAAAAAGGTCGTACCCGGATTCGAACCGGGGTTGTTCGGATCAAAACCGAAAGTGATAACCACTACACTATACAACCAATTACGGTTTTCAGATATTTGAAACAAAATAGATCATTTTAAAGTACTTTTCTTGTTTGCGATTTCGCGTGCGCATCTACTTCATATGTCAGACAGCTAGAGCCGGTGTATCCTTCCTATTGAAATGTAAAGGCCCAAGGTCTCTTTCTTATAGAAGAGAAACCGTCTCGTGGGACAAAGAACGCCAAATGCGACCTAACATACAGTGTAACATCTAGAATTCCGATTATTCTTTAACGCGCGTGTGTCCGAGAGTTCTATCAGGAGCCCTAGTGTTTCTTCATTATCTTGATTAAAAACACTCCTCCTACGAAAAGACTGTGTCAGTAATTGCTTGATGCCCCGCCCTCTGGTAAATTATTCAAGGAACCGACGGTTTCCGTTAAATTTTGTACTTCATCTAATATTAAAAATCCGTATTATTTATAAATTCAAATATCGCAAAACTCATCTAAAAATTGCTTTCATCATGTTTGCTCGTTGAAAATGTCGTGTGAACTTTGCTTCTTGGCTGAAATGGCCTCAGACGCCTTCGCTGCTGTTTTTCTGCACCCTCGGCTATGCAGGGGCGGCTGTGACTTCCGCAAATCGAGACCCCAGTCTTTTTTACTCCATCGCGCTGCGTTATTCCTGTCTAGGGGATTAGTTATCGATACGCCTACTAGTCATTATTTTGAAAGCACTCTCCCTCTTGGTCCAGGCAAGCGCCAAATTGCACAAAAACCCTCTTCAGCAAGCTCATGCCCACAACTTGTCTCCCAAACAACTACACAAAGTATCCCTCATTTGCGGCTTGGTTCCAGGTTTTCTCATGTCTCAAAGCCCTCCCCCAGAAGCTTATATTTGCCCTGCCGGCGGCAACCTGAGTCCGAAATTACTCCGTCAGTCACCGGCTTCGAACCACAGACAACGCTCCCTCTCCATCAACTCGGTTGGCTCGACACAGTCTGCTCGCCAGCGGAGCATGTCTATTGCGAGCCTAGAGTCTCCCCGAAACTCGATTGTCTCCACTGATGACTTTTTCGTGAAACATACCCGAAACAATAGTAACTCCAGCTTGTGTCTGTTAAATGCAGCGATTCTTGGATCCGCAACGGTCTCTCCCATCGATTCTCCCAAGGAAAACCCTCTTATACTGGGTAAATTCTCGAAGCTTCGGGCAAAAAACGCTTGTGCTATAGTCTCCGACGATGAGTTTTCAGAACCAGAGGCGCACCATCGCTCCATTAACTGGCGACGGGACTCCGGAGAAAGCAGGAAGACGAAGACATTCATTCCCAGCTTCAAGCGAGACTACAAGTTCAAGTTCGAGTCATTTCCAAAGCACAAGTTCCCGGCATCTCCGCACTCTTCCACTCCTGCCAATACTCACTCCATGTTCAAGAGCCCTGAAGACCCCGTTCCCTCCCCGCTATCAATCTCGGACGAATGTGCCTCGCAGCATCCGATCATTCCATCATTTAGTGGTTTTGATGAAGAAGATTTTCATTCTGCTTCACATGTTTCCCCCATTCCTGCTACAAACACGGGCAAAAAGCTGAAAGTGTCTACAAAAAGCCATCCTGTTATGCTCAAGAAACGAATCATGTTCTCGAAAGATATTCAGCTTGAGATGATCTCCGGGCATTCTTCCAACTCCAGATCTTCTTCACCTTCTCATTCCGAAGCGGGGCCATCAGCTTCGAATAGTCTACACCATGTTGCAAGCCCGAGTGTCAGTCTGAGTTTTAAGCAGCATTCTGAATCAATGCACTTTCTACCGTCGACGGCTGGTTCGCTGTCTGCAAAGCAGCATCCGCTACCAAAAGGTGGCATTGATGAACCAGCATTCCACAAATCAGCCTCACAAGCACAACCTGTGATACCACACATGACCTCTGAAATGACCCTTCGACAACAAAGCAAATTGATCAATGATCTTAACAGAAAATGGAACAGGGCTCTCTTCAACTCTAAAATTGAAGATCCCAATTCCTCTTTATTTGTCATGCCAGACCTCACATCCACAAAGCTCAACGCTAAAAAAAGGGCCCGATCCGAGCTGGCCTCGAGCTCGGACAGCCTCATCGCCTAGACACAGAATATCACCTACGTATTTATCACAGCCGTTAATAATTTACTAGCGTAGAAAGAGAAGCGCTCCGCTTTCCACGAACTGTAATGATGTAATTAGTTTTAGTCTCAGAGCAACACTTCGTCGTCCCTATGCAACTCGAGCTCCCCAAAGAATGGCATCTTCAAAAGCTGGCCAGCAGAAGACCTCTTGGCCGGGTCCATACTGAAACAACCAGAGAGTAACTTTAATAAATGCTTGATATCATTATACTCCTCTAATCTTCTCTTGAAATCATCATAAGTCGAATCCGTTACTTCATCAGAGGTGTCAAGTGTGGGTTTGATGAGGCTGCTGCTATTCGCATCAATATATTTTATGGTGTCATGTATGACGCTGTCATCCGGGATGCATCCGTTTTCTTTCTCGTGATTGAGCACGGTGGACAAGAACTTGACAAGATCTCCATTGAATGAGGTGGAATTTATTTTCGATGCATTTATCTCCAAGCCGCAGCCGTGCAATTCAGCACACTTTTGTAGTTTTTCCGGTCCGAAAACCAAGATTATTTCCATCAAAGCATCGATATCATCTGGTGAGTTGAAGAGTGGAAATTTGCGGGCAAAAAGTGACAACCCAATCACACCAGCAGACCAAATATCAATTTTTGTAGATTGGTTAGTACACTTGAAAAGGACTTCGGGGGCCCTGAAGCCTCGTGTTCCTGCCCTGTTGGCTCTCCTTGGTGGCCTCTGGTCACTTTTAGGGTAAGCAGCCTTGATATTGAGGCGTTTGGAATATGATTTGCTGATTGACGAGCGATCCTTCGTGAGACATGGACATGCATTTGAGGAGCGGGAAGGTGATGATTTCGAGACTTTCTCCGCTAAGCCAAAGTCGACGAGAACGCCTTTGCGCTTAAATGGGTCGTACAAGAAGTTTGTGGGCTTCAAGTCACGGTGTATGATCTGCTTACTGTGGACGAAATCGAGCCCCTGGAGCAATTCCCACATATACTTTTTAATTCCCTTCACCGGTAAGTCACGATAGAATTCCCGAAAGTCAGAGTGTTGATAGTAGGGTAAGATGGCAAGAACCTGATCTTGATATCGTAAGATATCAAGGAGTGGTGCGACATGAGAGTTCCCGCCAAGCATGAAGAGCAAATTGAGCTCGTTATGGATTCTATTGGGGGAAGAAGTGACGTAGATTTGCTTCAATGCGACCAAGGGGTTCTTTTTTTTGGCTTTTTTTGTGGACGCAGGGATCTTACGAAGTGGAGGAGACTTCCATAGCTGTGAACCTAGCATGACAGTACCATCCACGGCCTCGGCTTTGTAGACGGTGGAGAAAGTGCCCTCGCCTATTTTGTCGAGAAGCCTGTATCTTTCTGAGAGAACAGGGAAGCATTCCTCGAGCTTGTGCATGTCCTCCAAGACTTCAAGTGTGACGTCGTCATCTTCGGTTTCCTCGACGCGTCTAACGTGTTTTGTGTGGTCCTGAAGGGTAGAAGCCTCTGTTGGTGCAGACTTCGAAGATGTTAGTGTGTCTGCGGTTCCTATCTGGCTGTTTGCAGCTGCCTTATGAGATCCACCGGTGGTACTGGCAGCTGTCTTCAGCGAGACTTCAGGGGCGTCTTCTTGAGCGCTTTTCTTCTTGAGGACACGGAGGTTTTTGTTTTTAATGAACATTTCACTGCTGGAATCCAAATCCGTTATGGCAGGCCCGTCATTTGCAGACACTGCAACCTCGGTGTTTTTGGCAAGTTTCGAGGCACTCACGTAGAAGGGATCATCCAGCGAGACGGGTCGTTTTCGGAGTAGACCGTGATCTAGACCAGCTTTTGGATGGCATGTCATGGATGGTGCCAACAAGATGTCTTGTGCAGTAGAGTCGGCGCTTTTCCTGAGTTCCTTGAACGCCGGACCGGTGGTATCCATTTCAGTGGGGTAATCGAACTGAAGTAGGCAAGAAGCGTGCACGAAAATTGCGTGTTTTGGTTGCACTCAGATCGTGTCTGTACATGCGGTTGAGTTTTTTTTTTTTTTTTTTGATTCTTTTCTGGCCCTTCCAGCCTTCAACTACGCAACTTTGCTTGAAGACTTTTTGGATAATTAGCAGGTGGGGTAGATCGACGAAAATCCATTAGAAGCGTATATTTGACAGAGCTCATTACAAAATATTAAGAAAAAGCAACCGCACATGGTGCCAGAGGAGTTTCCAAGTCAAGAGACACGGCGCGTTTTCTCATCAGAATTGGGCCAGTGAGGCCCACTAACAAGCTTCCGCCGCCAAACAAAAATCTGATTCCGCTTCCGGATAGCTGAGTTTGTGCTGAGTTCGTTTTGTGCTCTTTCACGCCATCTACACGTCTCCACTTCCAAAGCGGAGCCTGGATCTATAATTATGGCACGTACTTCCAAGAGATGCCATGTCGCGCAGCCCTTTTCAGGCGAGCAGCACTGAGAGCTAGCCCTAGTCTGGTGCGAGGAAAATTGATGTGCCGCACGACACTGTTGGGAAGACCGCGAGAAAAAATTTGGCGAAAAGTCGAGACTCAAGGTGTGATTGTCAACCTAGCATGTTCTCGAACAGTATGGCCAAGGCCAGCCCGAGGCTGGTGGTTGCACTCCAAGCCATCAGAACCGCCAAAAGAAGACCAGCGTACCCGAGGTACTCGGCAGAAGAGGCGCCCCTCAGCCATCCTAAAAAAGACCACTCAGGGTTTTTCAAAAGACACATGAAGGCCTGGCTCGGCCCCAAAAACCTAAAAGGGGAATACTACCGCAACAAATACTATTACCCAAACCAAAACAACACACCCAACTACATCGTGGCGGACGGTAGAACAATTGTCCAGCCGGGCAAAGACTCTCGCTCGACCCCAGAAAGAGGAATCGATCCGGCCTTGAACCCGTTCCCTCTCAATCCTCACTGTAAAACCGCATCTATAGTGTCTAACGAGATGAAGCAGAAAATTTACGGAGAGATTGTGGAGAACAACGTGACGGCGCAAGAAGTTGCTCATAAGTACGGCATCAAGCTCGCCAGGGTCGAGGCCATTGTGAGATTGCAACGCGTGGAGAATTCATGGAGAGAAAAGGTATGTACTAATTCCGTTCTCCTTTCGGAGAGCTGGCTTGTCCCCGCATTCCCTGTTAGATTGAGCTCGAATGATGATTTACATGATTAGTCTTGAAGACAGCCACATGGTTACAACTAGCTTATATCTGAGAGAAGCACAGAGAGACGGGTTTGATCCGCGGGACAAGACGAGCCGTTCTAAGGCGCAATTACTAACAACTTAGGGAGACATGAACGCCGATTTGGAGAAGTTCTCCGGGGTCATGAACAAAATGTTCCCTCTTTTTGAGGCTTCAAGTAAAGTGGACAACTTAACCGAAATCCCCACGCCACACAAGACGTTGCATCAACGGTTCTTGACTATCTCTGAATCGGAGCCTTTCGGGCCCGTGGATGCAGCACGCATTTTTGACCTAGAGCCCGCGCAAAAGACGCTAGACAGCTTGACCGAGCTCAAGAACGACGGTGGTGAACATGTTGCTGTCAACAAAGTCTTGGTCGGACTGCAGAAGCAGGGCGACAAGTCTCAATTCAAGTTCACCATGGCCACATCTGGAAATGTTGGTTACCGTTACGGTGCTTCGAGAAGAGACCGCAAGAAAAACCGTGCCGTGAGTTTCGACAAGCTTGGCCGCATGGTCTACACTGTTTAGTCTAGACAGTGCATGTATATATTCTACAATTGACCTCTCCTCGCACTGAGTACCTCTCGGCGCCGCGTGTAGTGAGGCGCGCTTCTCTAGTTCTGGTAGTTCCACGCATGCCGAGTTTTTTTCGTGCCTCTGACACGTCCATATAGGTCCACAGCGAAATCATAAACAGTACTGAGCCCAGCCATGTTCTCCAGATACTTTGTTATTTTGGCTTTCGTCCAGACCATCCTTGCATCTGCATTGACTTTCAGCTTGCCCGCAAAGGAGTCATCTTGCTTCTACATCTTCACGGAAAAGGCGAACACGCAGGTTTCGTTCTATTTTGCTGTGCAGTTAGGCGGGTCCTTCGATGTCGACTACCACGTTAAAGATCCACTCAACAATATGTTGGTTCAGAAATCGAAAGAAAGACAAGGTGATATGGTGATTACCGCCAAACACGTCGGCGAGTATGAGTTCTGCTTCTCCAATGAAATGTCGACTTTCGCCGACAAGGTGATTGATTTCGAGATCAAGTTCGATGGCGATGCTTCCAACCAGTTCCGTGCTTCCATGCCAGAGCAGCCCAACTCCAAGCCTATCGCTCACGTTGAATCGATGAAGAGGATCACCGACTCTATCGATAACCAATTAGACGAGCTCAAGAAGTCCTTACTGTACTACAAGACTCGTAACAACAGAAACCAGGCCACCGTGCGCTCCACGGAATCTAGAATATACTACTTCTCCATCTTAGAGGTGTGTTTGATGGTTGGAATGGCATTTTTGCAAATTGCCATCGTTCAATTGTTCTTCAAGGGCTCTAGAAAGCAATTAGTTTGATTTGCTCTAAGCCCTGGCCAAAACTGAATCACAAGCATCTGAATAAATATTGAATCTGTCATCCAGAAGTCTGGTGTGAGGTATACGCATCATTTCGAGTCCGTAGAGTATATGCAATTTCTAGTATACTTATCACTTGCGTTAGCACTAGCCGCGAGTGGTTTATTTTAGTTTGGTGCGATATCGCTGCCCCTCTGGTCCTTCATTTCATCTCTCATGTCGCTTCGAGTTTGGCCATATGTAATAAGAATATATGGCCAAGCGAATTCCCGTTTCTACCATGCTCAGTTTTTCCAATCTGGCACCTAGAGCGAAATGGAACAGTCCCTCAAATACTCAACCTTATTCTTTAACACTCTGACAGATTTGAGAAAGATTTCAGCGGGTGGCATGGCTCCAGTCGATTCCACGTTGAAGATGAAGTGGGTTCTCTTTCTGCCCAACTTCACTTTTCCGTTGAACTCCTCGTGTCTCAAAACCTCTCTCGAGACTGTGTCTTTCCTAGCATCGGCAACATAAGCCTCGTCGCTGTCGTTTAAACCAATGACGCCAGTTGGGAAACACTTTTGGAACTTCTTGGCTTGGGTGCCGACGATCGGTTCCCTTATGTCAATCACTGGCATCAATCTGTAAGACGCAGTTGAAACCGGTGTGAACTTGGCATGATCAGAACCAATGCCTAAAATGCAATGCACTCTCAAGGAGATTTCTTGGCCCGGTCTCAACTTCGCAAGCAAAATGTCAGGGTCACAAGGCTGAACTTTCTTGGATTTGAAAAGCTCGGCCTGGCGACCTTGTGCCTCGAATTTGAGGTCTCCCGCATACACATTGGAGTGTCTGTAGAGAACTTTGGGGTCGGTTTCGTTCTCTGCAGCATGTGGGTTTTTTGTGCAGCTAACGTCGAGAGACATGACTATGGTGTTGGTGTCATTGTAGCGCTCTTTCTCGTCAACTGAAGGATCAACCCACACCAAAGCATCGGGATCAACGTTCAAAGGAATAAGACCAATTCTGTGAGCTAAGACCTCATCCTGGATGACCGACGTGTTGTTAAAAACATAGACAGTCTCGGCAGCAACTGATGGAACTTCGGCAATCATGATTCTTCTGAAAGCGTTGGCAATAGATGTGTCGATATTGATCATATCAAAATTGGCAGTTCTTCCAGCGATGTAGGAGATGTCGATGTCGAAGGTCTCCTTGAATTTCTCGGCGTCCCATGAGTTGTCTTCGCTGGAATGGCCCGGAAAATCCGTGGAGGAAGTGTTTGTTACACGGTTGTATTCAATATTGACAATATCGGACATCTTGGGGCAAGTGCACTGAGTCTTTTTCGATGGTGATGACTAGAGCTCTGTTCTTTTTTTTTCCCGCATCTCTAATCCATTGGTGCACGGATTCGACGCGCGCTGCTAGTCCATAATTCAGTGCGGTCTCACTAAAGATCTCCTCCGTGTGTTTCACTTTAAAGATTGCATCGAGATCGGCAATAGACACAGGGCTCTCTATTTGCGAAGACAATGCGATGGTGGATGTGCTCCTTTTTATTTTCTTTCCGCGCCCTTACGCGGCTCTAGAGTCTCTCACACTAGAAATCGACTAATGTTCCCCTCATTTCGAGTCAGGGGATTCCGGGTCGTATCCGCCTCTTCAAAATCACTTCTCTGTCTCCACACAGTGGTCAAGTTTTGCCAGATATCGAGGGTGATGAGTTCAACATCACCGCTGTATCCGTCAGAAACGGCATTCAGGCAATCACCATCACTAGGCTGGATCGACGAAGGCAGTAGCACCTCCAGGTCGTCGATGGTACACATGACGCAGAAATGGATAATTTGCAGCGAAAAGGCAAGAATGTCATAAAAGAGCACTATTCCCCGGGACTTGACCGGCAGTTCGCCTATAAATTGTAGACTCGAGAAACCATGCAACTGCAGATCTATCAAGTGACTGATTTTTATATCCATGGACAAGTGGTATAAAAAAGAACCGCCATTGATGAGGAGAACCCAACATAAGAGGAACAGAGAAATCGCCAGCTTTGTTCTAATTTCCATGACGATTCCTGGCATATTATTCAAATAGGGATTGGAGAGAAGGAAGCAAAGCACAATCTTGCATGCGAAGAGCAAACCCAGGAAGTCTTGAAGATAAATGATGCAGGTTAGGATGACGGACAACCCTCCTAGTAGTGAGCGGAGATTGCTGAGAAACTGCTTCTTTTGCTTGTATAACAGGGACACATTGTTAGTGATTGTCTGCTCGACAGTGGGATGGATTTGGCTCGAAAATCTATCGGCCATGGTAAACTTCGAACTCAAAGCTTCCTCCAGCGTCTCTCTGCGGCCTCAACTTTCAGTGACTTGCAAGTATTGAAACAAGGTCACACGTAAATGGAACTTCTCGTCTATACCGGCGCTCTCGCCATTTTGAAAGATGGCTGCATGCAATTTACGTGCGACTCATGTATATAGGAGAGGTGATGCAGGCTCCTTTCTCATGTATTGTATGTGATACTAACACTCTCTATGATCTTCACTATTTCTTCAAGCTGATACTCTTGATCATGTCTCCGCCCAAAAGCTTCATCTGGTCAATGATATCCTGCTTGTCCAAAACCACGTCTTCGCCTTCGCCTGTAGGTTTCACGTCAATGCCCAAGCTCACGCGGAACTTCTTTTTCGAAAGAGCAGGCGGCACGAAAACTCCACAGATGACGTTTTCTGACTTGCCGTGAAGAACAGCACACTTTCTCGAGGAGAAAATGATGGCCTCCCCGAATCTTCGATTGAGCACGGCCAATAGCTCTTTGCTAAGATCGTCCTTCGAGGTGATGTCTTCCGGGAAAGAAGAGTTGTTTGTCAAGTTTTTGAAACCAGAATTCGTGGCAATGCCAAAAGACTTGAGATCCTTGGCTCCGCCGCCCACTTTGATTACAAAGTCGAAGTCACTCAAGGTTGAAGTGAACAACGTGTCTAAGGTCTTCTCATTTACACCCTGTTCTTTGATCACTTTCATAGCTGCACGCGCTAATGCGGTCAACCTGCTTGCGATTGGAAGGGTGATGGTGTTAGACCAGAGAATACCCGAAGGGTCGTCACGAGTGCCAACAAAGAACTGTGTTTTCAAAGCTGAGGGGTCGTTCTTTCTTATTTTTTCGAAATTACTTTGAATCACTTGATATCCCAGTACAGACAATTTGTCGCTGAGCTTGGTATCCAAATCGTCTGTCTTATCTAGAGGCTTCACCAAGTCCAAAATTAAGGGCTCATCTTTCCAATTCCACGAGGCAATAAAGTTAAGAATCTGAAGAAACCCTTTCATGACGGAGTTGGGCACGGTAAAGGGGGCAGTATCAACGAATGGCTTCAATGCTATTAGTTCCACGAGTTCATCTGTGAAATGCGACAAGAAAGTATGCGCATCAAGCCATTGTTTGAATAATCTGACTGTTGGTGAGTAATATGGGAACCCACTAGACAATATGTTAATAGTTCTTGTGTGTTTGAGACACCCCAAGTATTTTTGGTTAAACTTGTAGTAAGTATCTTGCACGAATGACTTCTGCGTCCCAGAATTGGCAATGGCTCTTAAATACAAGGTTTCGTCTCTCTCTGAAAGCACACGGAAACGGAAGCCAAATCCTTCGGGTGTCAAGACATTCAACAAAGCGATTGCGTCATTGAACGGTATCGAGTTGTCCTTCAGAATGAAAGCCCGGTATTTGCCTTCCTTATTGAGCGCATCGTGGATGCTAAGGAGGAACGCAGTTTTCGTTTTTTCCATCGCAATGATTTCGTCTGGCCATCTAGACGAGCTCTCGAATTGCAAGACTACCTCGCTCCAGAACTCCGGGTTTGCCAATGCAAAAGGAACTGGCTGTAAAATAGAGGTACCTCTAAGAGAGGTAGATGCTGGTAAAACTGATTTGATGCCTAAGGGCAAATCGATCAAGGACAACTCCTTATTCAATGCTTCTAACGCGGATCTCACCATAGTGAAATTACCGGTTGATAAGAGACTGTTCATTCCCGATGGCGAGACGGATGGGACTGGTGATTTTGCATTGAAAGCCTCAGCTTGAGACTTCATCTGGGCTGAAGATGATGGATCGAAATGAAAATCTAATGCAAATTTAATGATTTGTGTCACTAATGGCACATTCCTTTCCAATGTCCATAGAACACAGTGCTGAATTGTACCATCCTTGAACTTCCTCAACGACGATTTGGGACCCCAAAAAGATCTGAATTTCGCCACCTTATCATTCTCCACATCGCTAGGTCCTTTGGTGACAAGCTTTTCGCATTCTTCTGGATTGAGTTGAATACCGATGAGGTATGTCTTGCTGAACTGATTAGATGGCTTCCGCTTAACTAAGCTGAAAGAGCTTGATGTCTTTTGGTTCGAGATGACTATGCTGGAAACTCTCTCGCCCAACGCAATTTCCAAAATAGAATATATTTTGTGCTTCACATAATTATCGTATGTCACAAAGGAGATTTTCTCTAACGGTCCATAAGAATTCTGCACCGCATCGGGAATCTGGAGCTCATAGTATAAATCGTACTTGAGGAACTCTTGCGTTGCATTCTGCAACAAGATACTGTCGAAACGATCAACCACCAAATCATTCAAAAGGCCCAAAGTGCTGACTGCGCTGAGACGCAAGTCCCTGTAGGACGATTTGCTCATCTTCCATAGTAGATTCAACTTCACGATTTTGTCAAAGATGGTTGGGGTATTGAACCCTGCATCAGGAATGTACTTGCAAGATGCACCTTCACCTATTTGACTGGTGAAAGACAAGTAGCCAGTGGTTAAGTCCATTGTTGCCAAATACTTCACCACACCCTTGAATAATTGATAAGAGGAGAAGCCGTGGAGTAAGATTTTGTTTCCACTGGTGCCTCCACCGCTCAAAAGAGCACTTAAAAGAACGGCGAATTCAAAATGCCCAAAGCCTCCTTTAGATATACTTGAGCCAAAGCCTCGCTGTTGCAACCACAACCTTCCCAATGTGCACGCGTCTTTGAACGACGAAGCGGCTTTTTTGTTTGCAAACAAGAACTTCAAGTAGTAATCGTAAGTTGTCATGGACAAGACCGCAGAATTATAGTAAGGTGTGGGTGGAAGCTCGCTGTCCTCGGACTGCACACGGATGCAGTTCTTGTCAGGTAAAAGCTTCTTGGCGTCGAATACGCCGAAGGGAAAGGCAACGAGAAGATTGATGGTAAACTTAGTCTTGTAGAAAGATAGGTCGGCTTCGTTGTCTGTTTTGATGCTTTCGAGCAGAAGAACTGGGCACAAGACGTCATCGTTCAAGTAAGTATAAGAGATTTTGACGGGGAGCCCGTTCTTCTTGGTAATCGGGATGAGCGAGCTGGCCAAGTAAGCTAGATAGAAACTTCTTTTGTACAAGGCTCTGTTGTTCAAATAGTCCTTCGGCACAAACAAGCTTTTTGGCATGGTCAATGAGATGTCAATCGACAGCCCATTGGCTTGAGCTATGCCGCTCTTCAACCCAAAGGAGCCCACAAGAGAGACGTCCTCCGGGGCCGCGTAGGCAAATTTGTAGTTGACGTGGCTGGGTCTGGGCTCGGGGAACGGAATCGCCACTTTTTTCGGGTTGATGGCCCTCTCGGCGTCTTCAAGCGTCAACTCCTCGGTGTCGGGCACCATCAGAATACAATCGTGGAGGCGGTGGAGAACTTTTTCAACTTTGGCAATATGCCCTTCTTTGATTTTGATCTCACTGACGAGCTCGTCGATCTGAAGCTTGAATATATTAGACTTGAACAACTCGGCCGTCTCCCGAGCAATTTGCACCTCTTGTGCTGTGAGCTGTTTCCTCTGCTTCTTGGTGGGACGCCCGTGGATCTTCATCGGATTTTCCGGCGCCTCCACGGCCCCAGCGTCCCCTTCTTCCTCCTCGTCCTCAACGGCGTCGGAGTCTTCGCCTGAGTCAGACGAGTGAGTGCCGCTTGGCTCGGGTCCATCTGCAGACACTCCGGGGGCTTGCGCTGCCGGGGCGCTCTGGGAGGCGCTGGTCTGGTCTTCCTCCAACTTTCTCTTCGCCATTGCTGTGCCCTGAAGAAATACACCTAAAACACTTTTTTTTGCGAGACGATGCTCTTGGTCGGAAAAAACCTGGGCGACGATGAGCGCGGTGCACCACGTGATCTGTATGTTTGGCCCCTCGAGCCCTCGCAGTCAGGAAGCGCGCCTAGCCTTCTACATGTGCCCTCCTCATGAGCTACTATTCTGACACCGTGGGATATCCTCCCACCGACAAAAGCCTATGGCGGTTGCGGACTGACGAATTGGGAAGAGAAACGTGGCACAGCTTGAGCAAAGACGAAAGCAGACATGAGGCACAGTCAAACACAACCAAGTACCTTTTGGGCATGGACGACTTTGTTTCCCCGCAAGAGGCGGTCTTGAGAACGCCCATGGACTGTGCCAAAAAGGGCCTGGAGTTCTTGGGTCATATCCAGGAAGAATGCGGCACGTTTGCTTGCCAGTACAAGGGGCCCATGTTCATGACGGTGGGGTACGTCTTTGCGTCGTACTTCACCAAAACCCCGATTGCCGAGCCTCGCAAACACGAGATGATTCGGTACATCATCAATACGTCACACCCGGTGGACGGAGGCTGGGGCTTGCACTCTGTGGACAAGTCCACCTGCTTTGGCACCACCATCAATTACGTGGTCTTGCGCCTCTTGGGGGTTCCCAAGGACCATGTGGTATGTGTCAAAGCCCGAGAAACGCTCATGAAATTAGGCGGGGCCATGGGAAACCCGCATTGGGGCAAGGCTTGGCTCTCCCTTTTGAACTTGTACGGGTGGGAGGGCGTCAATCCCGCGCCTCCCGAAATGTGGATGTTGCCCTACTCCTTGTCGATCCATCCCGGAAGGTGGTGGGTGCACACCCGGTGCATCTATCTCCCCTTGGCGTATCTCAGTGCCAACAGAAGCAAGTGTCCGGAAGACGCTCTCTTGAAGGAGATTCGCTCCGAGATCTACTTGCCTCGCCAGCTTCCCTACGAATCCATCGACTTCTCAAAAGAGAGAAACACCGTGTGCGGTGTCGATTTATACTATCCGCACACCAAGCTTTTGGACACAATAAACTGGTTTGCGGTTAAGTACGAGAAGTACGTGCGGCCCAAGTGGCTCCTCGCGCGTGCCAACAAAACAGTGTACGACTTAATTCAGAAGGAGTGCAGGAACACCGACTACTTGTGTATTGCTCCGGTGAGTTTTGCGTTCAACATGATTGTCACGTACATAGAGGAGGGCCCAGACTCCCTTGCCTTTTCCAAGTTTCTTGACCGGAAGGACGATGTCGTGTTCCATGGTCCTCAGGGCTTGACCGTCATGGGCACAAACGGGGTCCAGGTCTGGGATGTGGCGTTCATGTGTCAGTACTTGATCGGTGCAGGTATGTCTGTCCACGAGAAGTATCACGACATGATTCTTAAAGGCTACTGGTTTTTGAGGAGATCTCAGTTTACCGAGGAGTGCGAAGAGGGCTCCTACAGAGACAAAAGAAAGGGGGCTTGGCCTTTCAGCACTAAAACTCAAGGCTACACCGTCAGTGACTGTACGGCAGAAGCCCTCAAGGCGATCATTATGGTGGAAAACGACGACTATTTGCGAGACAAGGTTGCGAACAAAATCGACAGGCAGAACCTACACGACGCGGTGGACAGAATCCTATTCATCCAGAACAAAGGCTCGTTTGAATATGGGTCCTTTTCGGCCTATGAGAAAATCCGGGCCTCCCCGGCCATGGAGTATCTCTCCCCCGCCGAAGTCTTCAACCAAATTATGGTGGAATACCCTTATGTCGAATGCACAGACTCTTCTGTCTTCGGCTTACTTCACTTTTCCAAATACTACCCTGACTATAAGCCCGAGGAGATCCTGCACTCCGTGGACATTGCCATAGCATACATCGAGAATGCGCAAGACATTCATGACGGATCTTGGTATGGCTCATGGGGTGTGTGCTACACATATGCTGCCATGTTTGCTGTGGAGGCTTTGGAAGCGGTTGGTAAGGTCTATGAAACATCCGAACATGTCAAGAAAGGGCTAGATTTTTTGATCAGCAAGCAAGAGCACGATGGTGGATGGAGCGAGTCTATGAAGGCTTGCGAGACCCATACATATATTCCTACTGGCCAGTCGCTTCTCGTACAGACCTCATGGGCTGTCATTGCTCTTATTTTGGGAAACTATCCTGACCGTCGGCCCATCGACCTTGCGATAAACTTGATTATGACACGACAATCTAAGAAAGGTGAATGGAAATTCGAAGATGTTGAGGGCGTATTCAACCACAGTTGCGCTATCGAGTACCCCACATACAAATTCTTGTTTCCTATCAAGGCACTTGGACTTTATGCAGCGCGCTACGGCCATGACGCTACACCCTGAGCAAATGCCAGGTGGTGAACAATTGAACTGGAGAGTTTAGCCGGTGTGCGCCGGCATTCCAAAAATGCATGTCGGCTGAATTCTGCGCGATATGATATTGAGCCATTTGCGATACTGTATATAGCCTATCAAACCACGCTTTCGTCAGCGTTCGGGCTATGCTCCCCTTCATGCATGTGGATGATTCAATCCCCGTCCTCCCGCGATTGATTTGTTTTCTTCGCCCTATAGCGCCTGAGCCTGCTGATTTGACAGCAGACACAGCAGACCTGCCGCGGAAAAATCATAGCACTGTAAGATACAAATCACAAATCAGAAAGAGAAACCAGCAATAGCCAGAAAAGGAAAACGGCACCGCCTTGGCCGGCATCATATCTGAAAGGCACCAAGCCAGGCGTCATGCGCGTTTGTATGCACCATATCCGTAGTCGGGATGAAAAAAACGCCGTATGCACTACTGCATTTTTGGAATCCCGAAAGTACAAATAGCCCCGACCTTTCGCCCTTTTGCCATCCCATACAATTACCATGACTTACAACGAGAAAGAAAAATCCTACAGCCACTCAGAATATACCCCCTCTCCGCTGACTTCCACGAGATCCTCGTCTCCTCACTCCAAGCATTCCCGCCGGGATCGTCATAGCAGATTTGGTTTTCAAGAATATCACGATTTCCCTCAACACTTCGGTGGCCACCATAACAGCTACATGCACCACCCCCCTCCACCCCCACCTCCAGGTCCTGAGCCATTTCATATGGAGTTTCCACACCCCCCTCCACCCCCACACATGCACGGCCGCAAAAACTTGCAGCCTAGCGACCCCTTTTACCATGAAATGGCACACAGAAAGCCGAAGCAATCGCTCATGCGTAAGGTGGCTGCTGGATGTCTTGTGTGCCTTGCTGGCGCGTCCGTCTTTACTTTAGGAAGAGGCTTCGAGGCCCATAAGATGGGTGCAATGGTTCACGGAGAGAGATCCTCTGAATGGGCCTTGACTTCATTTTTCTCACCTGCGATTCATGAGCAAGGCCTTATTTCTGACTTTTCCGAGGGCCTTGCACACATGGATGACCACGATCCAAGAATGAAGAACTCCGCGCACCATCGTGTTAAGGGTATGCATCGCCCTCCCCCTGGTCCCATGGACTTTGAACATCCACATCCTCCCCCTCCTCCTCCTTATGGAAAGCACCATCCCGAGGAATGGGCCAATGAGGAAAACTTGGAGGAGCTCCCAAAGGAGCACAGAAGGCCCCACGGGAAAAAGATTCATCGCGAAGGCGCAAGAAAGCACCACAAGAAACCCCACGGTCCTCCATCAGACAACGAGAAAGATTTTGACGATGAAATTATGAGAATTGCAAAACACAAGCCAACCAGGGGTTCAAGGCGCCCTCAATTCGAAAGGCAGCCCTCAGAGGACTTCGGCAGTGACCACTCTGACTCTGCCTCGAGCGATGAAGAATCTGCCTAAGTGATTCGCCTTTTTTTTCCATGTTTTCTTCCATATTTTATCTCACCAATAAATGATTTTTCGAAAGTAGTCGACTGTTTCAAGTGTAAAAAGTCTTTTTCTTTTCTATCTGTGATGCCCTGAATGTTTGACAAAACACGCGAAAATTGGGTTCAAAAATTAATGCCTTCAGCCAGATTCGAACTGACGATCTCCTCATTACTAGTGAGGTGCCTTACCAACTTGGCCATAAAGGCGACTTCAAAGTTTCAAGAATTTACCTACGGCTATAATGGGAGTCTCTTTTATATCTAAAAGTCAAGTTGGTCTGATGCTAAAAATTTATAAACCAATGCTGAAAAGCTAATGATATCTCAGAATAAACGATAGTTAATTAGAGATTCCCGAATATATAGTCATGCTGGGGTAAGAAGTGCCAGCAATACGGGCACGTGCCTTTGTTACCGGTTCTGGAGGAACACTCGGGTACTCTTTTCATTCTTTCCCAAAAACTTTATGACTCAGAGTCAGAAAATTCATGGAGTTGGGATTCCCCTAACAGACTAATTTCCCACGAAGTCTTTACGTCTCATTCTCACTCATTCTGGAATAGAATGTCGACTTGTTGTATTTGTCATGAGCGGCTCTTAAAGATCCCGAAATTGAGAGAGCAGCTGACTTGGCTGCATAAAGACGATCCAATTCAACTTTATTCCCAACCAGCTAAATTCTGTCAATTAATCTTGGCCTGTTTACAAGCAAAGTCACCTTCAACCAAGAAGGTTCCAGAGGGACCAGAGAACCGAAGACAGTAGACCCTAAAGAGGACCTCCCGGTCATAAAGACAACGACCATATGTCGAAAAGACTCAGAGGCCAGGCTGTTTAAGCCTCAGGTCGACTACGGCAAAAAAAAAAACGGATACCCTGGCGCTCACTGCTCGGGACAAGCACCTAATGCAGCAAGCGGATCCAAGAAATTTCCTCTAGTAAAGCTTACCTCTAAGAAACTCGAAGTATTCACTACTAATGGCCGTCAAACATACTTAGAGTTATCCGAGGTTGACAAACAGAGGGCACCATGTTTTTGAGAAGGGAACGAGTGAAGGATCGAATTCATACAGGTCAGCGAATGCACCAAAAACGAAAAAAAAAAAAAAAAAGAAAAAAAAAATACGCCATATACACAGGTGAGATAAGGAAACAATAGGAAAAACTGTGAGGGGGCACATGCATGGCATCAGACACCTCTCAGTATCTCTTAAACCCCGGATCAGTGCTATAGATAATTCGGTGAGCTATTCTTAATACTGAAATCGGAAGCGAGCAAAAAATAATGCCTTCAGCCAGATTCGAACTGACGATCTCCTCATTACTAGTGAGGTGCCTTACCAACTTGGCCATAAAGGCTGTTATTTATGGCCAGTTTTCACTTAGTTCCATGTTGCTTGTATAAGCCGCGAAATGCTAGTTTAATACCGAGTTGGATTCTGCTTCACAGATTCGACCAGAGCAATTATCGGGCAAAATCCACGATAACATGCTTGCTCACCAACAATGAAAACCAGGAATTGTCTCTCGAAAGGTTAGTTCCTCCAAATAACCCAAATGGGGTCTATACACAAGTGAAAAGTTCTCTTTTCTGCTCGAGAAATAGAATGCTCACAACCACACAGCGAAAGTTTAAGATGGAAAGTAATTCTAATTGGCAGATTTGTAATGAAACGAAAGGCTCCAGTGAATACTTTAGCAATACTTCGGAAATACCCCGTTGTGGTGGAAGCACAAGTCCTAATATGGCTCGTACCGTGCTTGGACCGATTATTTGGAATCATGTTGCTTCCAATTCGATGTGTCTCCAACTCCAAAATGATTAACTAATAATTTGAAATGATTGCTGGAAGTTGAAAGAAGCTACGTTTGTCACCCGGTAGTCGTGATCGATTGAATGCGGCCAAGCGACACATCTGCTTAGATTACACGGGCTTACGAATCCATACGTTTGCCAGTAGGCAGTACTGCATCAAGCACATCAGCCCCAGCTGGGACTGGTCACTCGTGCAAGATTTCTAAGACACCGCGAGCCATCCTGTCCTGTGATAGGAAACGATCATTATTAAATGGTTCGCACCTATATTCGCAACCGAATATCTGTCTGCATACAACCGTACATACATACAAACGTACATACAAACGTACATACAAACGTACATACAAACGTACATAGATACAAACCCACATTCGAACTTACATTTTAACGTACATACGTACACACGTACATATGCACATATGCACATACATATTCAAACATGTACTTAAATGCATGTCCTCATATAACAACAAATATATCTCTTCCTTCCGGGCCAGAAAAGAGCCCCGTGGTTCTGTAGAAGTGCAAAAAAATGCCTTCAGCCAGATTCGAACTGACGATCTCCTCATTACTAGTGAGGTGCCTTACCAACTTGGCCATAAAGGCTTCCACGGATCGGTTGAAAATCTTTATGTTGGTGTTGATTCACTTGTTTTGCATAGTTAGAATTTCTTTACTTTTTTCGAGCCCGGCAAGCTTTCCTATGGCTGTATTCAATTATCTTTAGGAAATATATATATTTGTAGTTCCGAGCTCTGCATAAGGCTTCCTATTCCCACAGCGACTGATGAGTCCGAAAACTACTTGGCGCTCTTGTCGTACACTATGTCCACCGAAACGCTCTTCTGTGGCTCAACATGGAATATCAGCAAATTGATCACCCCTTGTTCCCGAAACTCGTCAACTGCCTAGTACTTCCGTTGTTCTCCGTAGTCCCAAGTAATTTGGTTCGCGCACACTTTTTACGTACCTCTGAACGAAAATTATTCCCTCTTCCGCGACGCTCCTTTTGATATCTTGTCACCTAAAATGGGCTTCATCAGCACTGCAGGTTCGCTAGTTAGTTCTGTGGGACCTGTCTCATTCTTCAAGGCAGTGTCTCCATTTGTCCAAGCGGCCAGAAATGCGTCCTACTTAGGACGGTTGAGTGCCGCAGATGGGGCAGTGAAAGCATACAAAAGATTGGGTAGAGGACCAGCAAGTAAAGGTCAGAAGTCCGGACGTGGTCAAAAAGGTCAAAAGGCCCGAGGCAAAGTCCCTCATTGGCTCGAAGGTGGACAAACTCCTTACTATAAACTTTTCCCCATCATCGGTTTCAAAAGACCCCACAGAAAGATCTACAACGAACTCAATTTGGAGAGAATACAGGAATTTTGGAAGGGGAAGAGGATTCCTTTGGAAGAGAACGGAACACTTGATATTCGTACAATGAAGGAATGCGGTCTAATCACAGGCCGGTTGAAAGACGGGGTCAAGTTGTTGGGCGGCGGTAAAGCCGCTTATGATGTGCCCTTGAATATCGAGGCCTCGAAAGCCAGTGAGTCCGCTATAGAAGCGGTAAGACACGTGGGAAAGGAGTTCACCAGTGTGTATCATACAAAGTTGGGCCTTCTGGCGCATGTGGACCCCCAGCGGTTTCTTTTAAAGAAAGGATATGTGCCATTGCAAGCACGTCCATTGCATAAAAGAGATATTGCTTATTATTCGAGGCCGGACAAGGGAGGCTACTTATTGAAGGACCGGTCTTTACTTTTGGACTTTGTGGGCAACCTGAGTATCCAGAAGAAGCTGTCCAAGAAGTCCGCTCTTGAACTGCTGTTGGAAAACGCATCCACCAAAACATACACCGATTACTCTCAGTCCAAGACAATCACCCTAGCCGAGCTCAAGATCTAGTTCCTTGTATATAATTGTGGAATGATGTATTGAATGATAGAAATCTTGAAAATATATGCTATAGAAAGTAAGACAATGCCAGTGGATAGCACTATCAAAGTTTGACCGTTTCAATGTCGATAAATGTCTCTAGCAAAGACTCTACAATGCCTTGAAGAGCCTCCAATGTGAGCTTTCGATTCTCCAGATGGTTGAAATCGTAGTTGAACTTCCGCAAAGCGAAAAGAGTTGATTGTCTGGTCATCTGCACAATCTCCCGGATCGCCAACTTCTGCTTTTGGCACGCAGAGCCCGATAAGCTCAAGCCTCTTAGCCGGAGCCCGGAGAGTATGATCTTGCTAATTGTATGCGGAAGTTGAGGGCCTGAGATCTCGGAAAACTGGCTATGTTGCGGGGGATTCACGAATGTAGACGATTTCTTTGCAGTTTTGCTCTCCAAAACACGGTCAAAAACACTAGTATCGGACTTGTGGGCCATGCTGGCGTGGAACTCGAGTTGGTACAAAACATTGTCGGAGTTGTTGATGTCTAATGTCTTGGCGAGTTGCCTGGCATACTGCAAAATGAAGAAGTCGATGAACACGCATTTGATTGCAGGCAGTCCATGGTCGGCAAAAAAGATGACATAGCTGTCTCTCTCGAAGCCCGGCCCCTCCATTTTTGCTAGAATCCCCACGTTGGGCTCAGATAGAAGGAGAGTGTTGTAGAAATATTGTTCTGTCTGTTGGTCTCCCGAGTACACGCTGGAAGGGCCATTGTATATGAGAAATAACGGGACCTTTCTGTGGTTGATGTGGCTTTGATACACGAGATGCGTTCCGTTGTGATCGAGATCAAGTAGCTTCTCGTTCCAAACCTGTATGTCCTTCAAGCTCTCTACTCCTGTGTCGAGGGTGTAGGTGAGTCTCAGCATTTTCAAGAGGGCGCCCGGGAATAAGGCGCTTTTCGGGGATTTCGAATGCTGTCGTAGCTTCCCTTTGACCGTCTCAAGGTCTCCTGATCATCTGTCTATAACTCACTTCAATGAAATGCGGCGAGCACTGTGCGATTGTAGTGCCTGTCGTCAGTGCAGGAAGAACCACCGAACCTGAATCTGCTTGCCTCTGGCAGCCTTGGGCCTTTTTATATAAGGCGTCAAAACTTCTGAAGCAAGAAAAGGGAGAGATGGTAAGCCACTCTCTGTGCCTTGCGCTTAGCTGGTTTTGTTCTTGGCGTGGTTCTATTTTTTGCTTCGTCTCCAGCACAGTTATGGTTGCTCGTGCAAACACGAGATTCTTAATGGAGATGTTTGAATGTACGCCTAAAATACTTCTGGAAAACCGCATGTACCCATGGTCTTAACGGTTCTTGAAGGTTTGCTTGTTTTCAGATTCTCGCGCGAAAGTTGCGAAATACCCAGAAAGAGAGGCAACCGTTGTTGGTCAGCTAATGGTAAGTGGTGTTTAAAATACAAAAGGCAAAAGCATAGAAGTTCGAAGCAAACTATTATCTTACGGCTACTGTAAAGTATCGAGATCTTCGAGAAAAATGACAAACTCTCATTGGTGAGACATTAACAAGGCGGAATTGCAATGCAAGCCTACTTTCTCGCCAGGTCGAACCCCAATCAGCCAGCAGTAGGATAAAACAGACTAGGCATGGCAAAACTTTAACCAAAATGGTACTCAAAATTGAAGTCCGTACAGCGCAACAACTGATGTGGCAGGACTAATGACCTGTGACACGGACGAAACGCCTATCCAGCTTGTCCAGAGGGTGTTTTTCGTGCGCGGGCCGAGATCTTGATAATGCGATGTATCAAAATTTTACTCAGGAGCTAACAACATCAACCACAACGGTTCTCGAATACAATGAACACGAGCTCGAATGTTTACTCGGTAGCCAGGGTCTACGCAGACGTGAACAAACAAAAGCCCCAAGAGTACTGGGACTACGAGGCTCACACAATCAAATGGGGATCTATCCGCAACTATGAGATCATCAGCAAAGTTGGACGTGGGAAGTATTCCGAGGTGTTCGAGGGCGTGAACATACTAAACCAGGAGCCGTGCGTGATCAAGGTTTTGAAGCCCGTCAAAATCAAGAAAATTTTTAGAGAAGTGAAGATCTTGAAGAATATCACCGGCGGCCCAAATGTCATTGCCTTGTTAGATATCGTCAGGGACTCCAACTCCAAGATTCCTGCGTTGATCTTTGAGAGGGTCAAGAATGTGGACTTCAGGATATTATACTCCAAATTCACCATTCCTGACATACAATACTATTTCACCCAGCTTCTCATCGCCTTGGATTTCTCCCACTCTATGGGTATCATGCACCGTGATGTGAAACCACAAAATATAATGATCGATCCTCAAAGCAAGAAGTTGCGGCTCATTGACTGGGGCTTGGCCGAATTCTACCACCCCGGTATGGACTTCAACGTCCGTGTTGCATCTAGATACCACAAGGGGCCTGAATTGTTGATTAACCTACAACAATACGACTACTCACTCGATTTGTGGTCCGTCGGATGCATGCTTGCAGCCATCATTTTCAAGAAAGAGCCGTTTTTCCGGGGTGATTCTAACAACGACCAATTGGTTCAGATTGCAAAGGTCTTAGGAACTAAAGATTTAATGGCTTATGTGAACAAGTACCGCATCAAATTAAGCAGTGAATATGACTCCATTTTGGGCAATTACCCCCGCAAGCCATGGTCCGCATTCATCAACAAGGACAACAGGCATTTGGTCCTGGATGAGGTTATTGACTTGATTGACAAGCTTTTAACTTATGATCACCAATTGAGACCGACTGCCAAGGAAACTATGGCTCATCCTTTCTTTTCTATCTAATCTGTCGAGAAGAAGCTCACTTAATAGTGGAACACATTGGTTTATAATTCATTTTACGCTGCACGATTTTGAGTGGAACACGGCATTCTGTCACAGTGACGCATCAGGGGCCCCTCTTGAAAAAGGAATAATATAGAATATGATGCGATAACCTTTGGGATGACCGGCGCGTCTAAGGGTCAACCGAATACACAAAGTTCAGTCCTTTGCAAAGCGGGCATTTACACTGACACCGTAGAAACGCTACTTCTTAAACAATCACCTTTCGTGGCTTGGACTGGCATATGCTCCTGATGAAATGAAAATGGAAAGTCTTTTTGCAAATGTCGTCTTTGATGACTTTCTTCATCCGGATCAGGCCTCAAGCGTGCCCGTAGTTTTTTTCATGGCGGGGCATTGTCTCAAACTGTTTGTTCGCGTTCTCGTAATCTTCATTCCGTAATAGGCAATTCGAAAGTGGAACGCTCTTGCACCGATTGAGTCGCGCCTCCTGCAATTTATACTTGCATGCATGTGTCAGATACGGGTGAGAGTAGTCGCGTCTATGAAATTAAAACACTCGTGAAACATCATGGGCGTGAGTACAGAAGGAACAGTGTTCGCATAATAATATTTATTTTCAGCCTCTTCCACATAAGATTCGATTTGCAATTTCACGGCTAGATTTTCTTGTTGAGCTCGAAGTGCATTAAATATTTAATACCTCGTACCTTTCGACAATAGCGTCCATTTACTTTCATTTATTCTTTTGCAAGGGTCCAAAAATTTCCTCCTCACATATCAAATCCCACACAAAGATGACAGATGTCACATGGATCCAGTCGCAGACAAGGTCCTTGACCAGGTGGGTCCAGTCAAAAGTCTCTGTTGAAATCAGTGATCTTCGAAAGGACTTATCTGATGGGTTGACCATTATAGAATTAATCAATGCAATCCTGCTTGAATCAGGAAACCCATACAGTGTCCTTGAGCCATTTAATTCGAAGCCTAAATTTGTTTTACAAAAAATGGAGAACGTGGACGATGCGTTGAAATACTGTGATCTAGTGTTGAACATCAACACATGTAACATCAGTGCCGAGGACATTGTGGGGGGCAACCTTAAGTTGATTCTAGGCTTCATTTGGAGCTTGTTCATGTTTTCGACCTCTGGGTCCATTTCATCCATGTCTGAGGGTAAGTCGTTTGCGGAGATCAAGTCCCTTTTGCTCGAGTGGCTAAATGATAAGATTAAACACAATGCTCTTGAAAAACTCTCCAACTTCAACAACGACTGGTCGTTGCAGAAAGGAAAAAGGCCAGATTTGATATTTGCATCCCTTATAGATTACTATTCCCGGGGGCTGATTGACTACCAAACAATGGCGTCAGGTAAGCCAGTGGCTAATTTAGGAGATCTCATTCACTTGGCAAAACAGGACTTCAGTATTTCGGAATTGGTTATCGTTGATGATTTCAACGTACTTGTACCTGACGAGAAAAGTGTTTTGTTATACGTGCTACAATGGTATCTTCGCTTTGTCGTCAACTTTGCAGACCCCTTTCCAAAACACGAGTCTTTACTGACTGTTGGATATGAGACAGACCAGTATTTATCTTCATTTTTCCACTTGATATCGCGTGCTAAGAAACTCAAAAATCAGTATGATACAAAGTCGTTGCGTTTGTCTAACCGGTTGACCTCTAATTTGAGAGATTTACAATCACTCGAAAGCAGCTTGAGAATGAAAGAGTCAACTTTGGATATTTTGGAAGTCATCGACGAATTTTGCAAGTCCATATGCCACAGACATGAAACTGATCCAGAAAGACAACAGCTGAATCTTGAGCAGATGATCAATTTTTCGAATTTTTTTGCAAGCCTTGTTCAAAGATTCATTGATTTCAAATTCAACATCAGGCCAAACATTATTTACCACGATTTACCAGAAGTCGAGGAGATATTGAGGGCTCTTAACAGTGAATTAAAACGCGGAGGCTTCGAGTGTCAGTACGAACCTTACAAAAATTTGAGACACGATGTCTTGGGATTGAAAGTAAGAGAGATTTGTGCATATGAGGAGTCGTTACGAACGAAGCTTCTAGAGTTGGTTCAATTCTACTCAGAGAGTAGACTAGAATCACTTGATGCCGTCCTTGGGGACACAGAAGAGAGAATCTTGAGCAACGAACCTTCTTTTGATGCAAAGGATTCCGTCGTGGGCTTGCAGGCTCTTTTACAATTCAAAAAACTGCTATCTACTTACAAGTTTCATCTAGAGCAGAGCCACACGATAGCGGACTTGACGTCTTTGCTCAAATCAACTGCCATTTTTGACGACTTAGTTCCTCCAGTCACGCCTGAGGACTCGATGTTGAATAGTTTCCGCGACATTGTACTGAAAGAGGCCAACCAAAGAAACTTGACATTCTCAGACTTGAAAAGGTTCTTACGGAGATTCATGGAAACGGAAGAACTTAACGACTCTCCATTCTCAGATATCGTGAGTCTAGTGCCTACGCGGACGATCTTGAGCAGGTCTGAGAGTGATTGCTTCCCGAGCAACACGAACCAATTTGATGCAGGTAGTAGCGATAACGTCAGCTTATTTGAGAAGGCACTGAGGGATCTAGAGTACAAATTGTCGGGAAATTATAATAAGCTATATGACCTAGCCCTCTTTGTTAGTCGCTTGGAATCAGGGTTTACAGTTTGAGCCGGTCTCACACCCGTACACCACAAAGCGACATCTCATCGGTCAGTCACAGCCTGAGTAATGTATAAGCAATAAAATGTCGTTGGATGGTAACAATATAGAGCCCCTAACTTCGAATGTTAGACCAGCCACAGATGCTCTCATTACAATCAGAATAATAAAATCCTTTCCTTACAGGAATGTCAAGAATCACGTCATACACTCCATCAACTTGAAAGAGAGCACCCCATTGAAATTAATTGAGCAAGTCAAACAGATCATCAACACCACAGGGTCGTTGCGGCCATACAGAAATGTTGATTACGACTGCTTGAAAACCTACACGCATGCACATGGGTCGAAGTCCATGAACTTAGTCATAAATTTCGATAAAGATGCTGAAGATATCCTCTTCTGCAGTGATTCGGATAACTCCGTTGACAAGCCAGGCTGTTTGTGGGATCTCGGTATCGAAAATGAGACTGAAATAAGCATATTCAATTACAAAGCGTACTTGGATTTCAAGGCTAATCCGGAGGAAAAGTGGTAGTGGCTACTATATACGGCCACAGCAATTGCAAGCACTAATTCTGAACGGAATTGATCGAGTCAATTATTTATTATTTGGAGTTTGTAGCGTAGGAGCTTTGGTGAAGATGTTGGGCCAGGGACCACATTGATCGGGGCTCAAAGCGGGGGCCGACTAGCGCGCGTCCTAGATGACACTTGGTGTTCAACCTCCTCTTCAACACTACTTCAAACGGTCATCATGAAATTGCTGACATCATTATTACTAGCCGTGGCGCTAGCTACAGCTGTCCATGGCGGGTATATCTCCGAAGATAGTTATACATTTAAACCGTCCAATGAATGGCAGATTGTCCGCGAGGGCCAAGTCATTCCCCCGGGTTTACATGTTCGATTGAACGTCGAGACTGGCGTGAAGGAGGCCAGATTGATGCAAAGTGAAGACACAGCGGATCAAGACAATGCTGCCCTCGTGATAAGCGAAGGTGATCAGGTACAAGCGCCGGCAGAAGTGGGAAAGGAGCTGGCACGGAAGAACTCAGAGGCACCCATGGGCATTACCAAAGGACCCATGAATTTTGACACAGCAGTGAAGGAAATTATAGAGTCCAAGGAGGATAATTCTAGATTGCACGAGGCAGTCGACCTCTTGATTGATCTCAGCCATGACATCGAATATGGTTGCCAACTCACAGAGGACCCCAGAATCTTTCAGAACATGCAAAGCTTGGCCGACAGGATGATTGGCAAGAATAACCAGCTAGTCGAGGAAATATACAGAATCATGGGCTCGTCCTTACGGAACAACGAGGAATCGATACAGAACGTTCTCAAGCACCAGCCTGCTCTGTTCATATCTAGCTTGTATAGTCTCTTGGAGGATACTCGACTTTCTGATGTTGTCCAAAAACGAGTTTTGGGGGTGTTGCAGCCATTGATCTTGAGTCCCGAGTACTTTGAAAACAATTTCGACTTGCAGAGACCCGAGCATTCATCAGGATTCTTAAGATTGATTTCCACGATCCCTCATTTGGGAACATCCGCCCGTGAGAGATTGGTACAAATTCTCGAAGATACCCAGATCCTATCAGGGAACGTCGATACCAGCAGCTCAGAGCGAGCATCATCGAAATTGTCGTCATTTCTACAAACCTTCATGACTAATGCAAGAAGCACATCTGAGGAGCAGTTCCAGACAGTCATGACAAGCTTGGTGAAGCTCCACGAGGCGGAAAACCTTCACGCGGGCAAAGAGTTTTTGCAGTGGTTGAGCCGGGAGGTTGAAGATAGACGAACGGGATCGAAAAAGAGAGACCCAACTTACTCAGGGACTGATTCGGAGTTCGACTCATATCTCAAGGAAGCGAGGCATGCAGTTTTTGGCAACCCGAACGCTCAAAGGAAAATTAACGACGAGCTCTAGCCGCAAAACTGGAACAAGGCCCAGCGCTCTCTACGTTGCCGGCTACAAACGGACAAATATATCAGAATGATTTCATTAGTAATGTTACAGAAGACGACTGCACGCTTAGTCGAACAAACCGAAACCCATGTCGTCGTCGGACTCTTCAGCGGCCTCTTCCTCCTTCTCCTCAGCAGCCTCCTCAGCACCGCCAGCAGCAGCAGCGGCACCAGTGGAAGCAGCACCGGTTGGGACAGAGGACAACTTCTCGTTACCTTCGGCGATCAATTCCTCGGCGTTCTTGCCCTCGACCTCAGCCAACAACTTCTCGACCTTGTCGTCCTCGACCTCGATAGAGACGGACTCCAAGACCTTCTTGATGTCAGCGGCAGATGGGGAAGTGTTACCGGCGTTAACCAACAATAAGTAAGCAGCTAAGTATTTCACTGAATGTTAGTTTTGGCTTCCTACGGCCCACCTCCGGTGACAGAATTCTCCTCTTCACTCGCAGTCATTGTCCAGAAAAGGCATCCAAGCAGACAAGCGATCTCGGCATGGTGGCTGGAATGAGCGAGGCAAACTGGAAGTGGCGTGAGTGGACCTTTGCTTTGTGTCAGCCTGGTGGCGCTAGACACATCAACGTTACGTACTTTTGCTTTAGATATCAGTAGAAAATCTTCGGAGCGAGTGAATTCGACCAGACTTTTTTCGCAGTGCCGCACTGCGTGGTTGTTCGCGGTGTGGAAAGCAGTCACGTAGTCACGTGGCTGCATGAGGCTGCCAAAGCCAGCCGCCAACAAGAGGCTCTACGGTACCGTAAAGAGACTGGCTCAGTTTTGAACGAGGAAGTGGAACTCCAGAATGGCCGCGCATGGATGAACGACAACTTGTTACCGTTGTTTGCTCGAAGATCTGAGATTTTTCCCGCTCCAGAGCAAGTGCGGATTCTGCCTCAGTAAATGCTGGCCATATATCACCTCGCGATCTCGCAGCCCAAGCGACAGTACATCTCGCACAGCCAGAATGCACCCACGCCTCAGGAATCGGCCCGAGCCTGAAATGCCAGGGAGCTCTCAAAGCCACGCATAATCTGCGGCAATGCCGGACCAGGAACCTTCGATCCGGAGCTCATCCTATAACTCAACGCGTGGCCCGACTCACCCCAATCCGCAAGATTGGTGGAAGTCGTGGGTTCCGATAAATGGCCGCCAAAAGCCGACTTCGCAGTGCTGCACCTGGGAGGGTCAGTGAGCGCGAGTAGCCACAAGCTGCGCGTCCCCCACAGGGCGTGATTATTAATGCCATGAGGCAAGCGCACCATGTGCTGCACCTGGGCCCTGCTTTATCTGGACGCATTACCACAAGTGCCACACCCATAGCAGCAGTCCACCACAATGCAGCCCAAGGACTTTCCCCAATTGAGCGAGTCAAATCGGGCCGAGCTCATCGAGCGGCTCCTTCAATGGTGTTTGGCCAATGGCTTGGTGATGTACCCACCCAACTTTGCTCCACATTCAGCCAACAACGCACCGATAACGTTGTATCCCACTCCCTTGCCGAAAGACCTTTTTGAAAAAGCTTTGGCTGTCCAGAAGCCGTTCAACCTCTTATACTCAAAGACTGTCTCCACCCATAAGACTTGGCTATTGGACATAATTAAGAGTTTGGCCCCTTTCGACCAGGAGTTCACCGGCAAATTGTATGAAACCTACTTGATGGCAGTTGAGTCCAGCGGAGGCAGCATCGCCCAGCCCTTGACTTTGGGTGTATTCCGCTCGGACTACATGCACGATGAATCATCCCACTCAATTAAGCAGATCGAGTTCAATACCGTGTCGGTATCCTTCGGGGGATTGTCGACCAAGGTGGGAAAAGCTCAGACGTATTTGAACGAGAGCGGGGCTTATGACAATGATTATTCTAACAAGTATTATTCTCGGGACGAGTTGCCGGTGTCGACCTCTTGCTGTGATATCGCAACTGGCTTATACAAGGCAACTTTGGAGTACAACCAGGCATTGGAAACGCAGAACACAGTGGTTCTTTTTGTTGTCCAGCCTAACGAGAGAAACTGTTTTGACCAAAGGCTCATCGAGTATGAGCTTTTGGAAAAGTATAACATCAAAGCTTACAGGCTCACGTTAGATGCAATCGAGTCTTGCACTACCATCAATCAAGGAAGATTGTATATGAGATCTACAATGGATGAAATATCGATAGTGTATTTCAGGGCAGGATACAGCCCTTCTGACTACTCAGAAAACCCTGATCTCACATGGAATGCGAGATTGTTTCTCGAGACTTCGAAAGCAATTAAATGCCCCTCTCTATTGACTCAATTGAGCGGTGCCAAGAAAGTTCAACAAGTTCTCACTGACTCCCACGTGTTGGCCCAGGTATTGCCGGACTATCAAACTGAGGAAATCGAGTCTCTCATTTCCACATTCGTGAAGATATATCCGCTCGACCAAAGTGATTCCGGATTAGAAGCTCGCAAACTCGCCTTTCAATCCCCGGAAAAGTTTGTCTTGAAACCACAAAGAGAAGGAGGGGGGAACAACATTTACAAGAACGATATTCCCCAGTTTTTGAGTTCCTTAAATGAAGATGAATGGGGTGCTTACATTTTGATGGAAATAATCAATCCCCCCACCCACAAAAACTGCATTTTACGCAATAGCGAGTTATTTGAACAGGAAATAATATCTGAGCTAGGTGTATTTGGCAATATCCTCTTTAATGAAGACTCAGGTGATGTTCTTTTCAACGATAACGCGGGCTTCTTATTGAGATCAAAAATAAGCTCGAGTGATGAAGGTGGCGTGGCAGCTGGCTTTGGATGTGTTGATAATGTTTACCTCTACTAAATCAAATGATTCAACTCTCCAGGATCCCAAGTATAATTTGAGATTTGCCAAATCCTTGAATCACAATCTCTAGCGTTGGCAACAGTGCATACTCTGGAACCTTTCACGATTATCTGCAATCCACAAGGCCATGCCGATATTATTTGTGAACATGAATAAGAAATTCAATATGGGAATCAGCTCTAAAGTCATTGCGCTGAACCCAAAAGCTCTGTAGTCTTTTTTAAAAACTAAATAGCATAAAGCCCTTTGTTCAGGATCCCACCGCATAAGCTTGTAAAATCTCTCATTGAGTTTTGAAGCTTTGTTTTGATTTTTGACATACAATGTTATTAAAGGACCGACGATGGGAATCAGGAATAGTATGAGGTACAATATTTCTCTTTTAATAGCACCATAAGCTTTTGTTCGAAACCAACTTGTGAGCTTCTTGAAAAGTCCTGTCTCCTTAGGGTTTGCAGTCGGCTCGAACTCCGGAACAATTTCAGCGAATCCACGTTCCCTTAAAATTCTATCGAAAGTGCTTGCTTGTAGTTTTGAAAAATAATTAATCTTGAGAAGAAGTTCAGTAATCTTGCTGCTCATTTGAAAATTAAAGATAATTGCTTGGAGAAAACCCAAGGGTCCTATCATTAAAGTTGCAAAAAACGAATAAAGGGGAAGCAATGTCAATAACACAGCTTGGAAAACTAAGATATACGTTAAACTTAAAGGGATAAATAATTTAAAGAAGGCTGGAGCAAGACTGCTATCGGACACAAAAAAGACAATACCCTAGAGTTAGTAAAGTGATTATTCATGGCCATAGACATGTAACTGTGGTCGTACTTTGAATGGGTACAACACTGCGGTGCTGCCAAAAATTTTCTCCAGCATTCGACTCAATGCCGACTTGGCTAAAACTTCCATGATAGAATGAATTGAAGAGCCCTGAGGATTGAAAGAATTTACACAAAGGCGAAAAAAAAGAATTGGTCCCTAGCAGGATCGAACTGCTGATCTTGGCGTTATTAGCACCACGCCTTAACCAACTGGGCCAAGGGACCTTGGATATGGAATCCAAAAACGAGCATGAACTGGCTTTGAAAACTTTGGGGTCCACAAGTTGTTTTGCATCCACACGATAATCCGAGAAAGACCCGTTGGACATGATGCTGACCCAAAACGAGGCCAGACCTTAGAGAGGTTCGAACCCAGTTAATTATAAATAACACAGACTTGTCCTCTCAACTATATAAGAACTACGGATAACCACTCGCTAAAAGACCAGTCCTTCAAAGCAGACTAACTACGTTCCAATACAGAAAACCGTTTAATCCGTATTCTTGACATAATACGCCTTTTTTTCCGCGTTTGCGCGATCCAAAATGGCATTGGAATTGGGTCGAGTTGATATAGTCAGCTTTGATGACTGTTGACTTCAATGCTGGAAATGGCAGTGTGTCGTTTAATGGCGGTTGAAAAGTTCAATCGACAGCAATGCCAACTTTGTTCGCTAAATAATATACCTAGAACGTGCGAGCAGGCGCGCTACATTCGCAACTCACCCCAGGTCCCTTGACCCAGATTTCTAAGGTTCGAGGGTTTTGCAGAGAAGCCCGCGACTGTATGCTACACACCAATCCTGATGTTACCTTCTTTGACATGATGCATACGTAGAGTCCATATTAGCGAAAATACCTTGGGAGCGCTTTTTTCTTGGAGTTTCACTTTATGAGAAAATTACCTGGTTAGCCGAGTTATCCTGTGTGGTGTGATTCTGAAGTTAAGATGTCTGGATGATTTGAGTCACCTCACTCCGGCATGGGGGCTATATAAAAAATTTAGTCGCACTGACGTCTTTAAAGAGAACTACTCAAAACCGCCATAATGTCGTCTGAAGAAACGCAAAAAATGAGTGATCTTACAGTCAAAGATGACGCAAAGCCACAGACAGAGCCAGTTGTCTTAGGTGAAGACGGCCAGCCCTTGTCCAAAAAGGCTTTGAAGAAATTAGAGAAGGAGAAGGAGAAGGCCCGTAAAAAGGCGGAGAGAGAGGCACAACTAGCACAAGAGAAGGCCGAAAAAGAGGCCCAAGCCGCTAACGACCCTGCTAAGGAAAATTACGGCAAGTTGCCTCTTGTCAATTCGTCCTCCAGGTCGAATGTCAAGAGAGTCAACATTGGCGACTTGTCTGCTGCAAACGACGACCAAGAGGTTGTCTTCAGAGCAAGAGCCCATAACTCGAGGCAACAAGGTGCCACCATGGCATTTTTGACATTCAGACACCAGAACAATTTGATCCAGGGTCTCATCAAATCCAACGGAACTTCCATTTCCAAACAAATGGTCAAATGGGCCGGATCCATCAATTTGGAGTCCATTGTTTTGGTCCATGGTGTGGTCAAGAAAGTTGAAGAGCCTATTAAATCAGCCACTGTTCAAGATGCCGAAGTCCATGTGACCAAGATCTACACTATTCAAGAGACACCTGAACAATTGCCAATGTTGATCGAGGATGCCTCAAGATCAGAAGCCGAGGCCGAAGCCGCTGGATTGCCTGTTGTCAACTTGGACACCAGATTGGATGCAAGAGTTATTGACTTGAGAACACCAACCAATCAGGCAATTTTTAAAATTCAGCACGGTATTTGCTCCTTGTTCAGAGAATTCTTGTCTCAGAGAAAGTTTACTGAAATTCACACCCCTAAGATTTTAGGTGCCGCAACGGAAGGTGGATCAAATGTTTTCGAAATATCATACTTCAAGAGATCTGCTTTCTTGGCTCAATCGCCTCAATTCTACAAGCAGCAATTGATTGCTGCAGACTTTGAGAAGGTTTTCGAGATCGCTCCGGTATTCAGAGCAGAGAACTCCAACACGCATCGTCACATGACCGAATTCGTTGGCTTGGACTTGGAAATGGCTTTTGAGGAGCACTATCATGAAGTCATGGATGTCTTACAGGATCTTTTCATTTTCATCTTCACTCAACTCAAGGAGAGATATGGACTGGAGATCGCTACCGTCAGAAAGCAATTCCCTGTTGAGGATTTCAAATTGCCTGCAGACGGAAAAATGGTCAGATTGCATTTCAAAGAAGGTATTGCTTTGTTGAGAGAGGCTGGCAAAAATGTTGATGACTTCGAAGACTTGTCCACCGAGAACGAGAAACTTTTGGGTAAGTTGGTGAGAGAGAAATATGACACCGACTTCTACATTTTGGACAAATTCCCATTGGCTGTCAGACCATTCTACACAATGCCTTGCCCAGAGGACCCAAGGTACTCTAACTCTTATGACTTCTTCATGAGGGGCGAGGAAATTCTTTCAGGTGCCCAACGTATTCACGATCCGGAATTATTGAAGAAGAGAATGGAGGCCCACGGAGTTGACCCCACTATGGAAGGAATCGTTGACTACATTGACGCTTTCACATACGGATGTGCCCCTCATGCAGGTGGTGGTATCGGATTGGAGAGAGTCTTGATGTTCTACTTGGACTTGAAGAACATTCGTCGTGCTTCTCTCTTCCCCAGAGACCCAAGAAGATTGAGACCATGATTATGTGTACTTAAGTAGCGATCAGTTTCCCCGAAGAATTACGCATGAACCAGTCAATTACACCTTGTATTATAATCTATTACACATCTCCAAGAGTTTAGTGATTCCTGTCCGCAGTTCTTGGCTTGGCGCGGAGAATGTTGTCCACTCTCAATAAAACTTCGGCCGCTTCGGATGCTGATGAGACAACTGCTCTCTTCAACTTGTAAGACTCGACGATACCCATCTCTCTCATATCGGCAACAGTTCCATTGTTTAAATCCAAACCAGAAGTTGACATCCCGTTGTAAATTGATGAGCGCAACTTGGCTACCAATTCACTGGAATCAAACCCAGCATTGTCAGCCAAAATTGTTGGTAAAGCTCTCAAAGCTCTGCCGAAAGCTTCGATAGCGAGCGATTTTTTTCCTGTCTCGTTTGCAGCTGCTTGATCAACAGCCTTTGACATCACCATTTCGGAGCACCCACCACCCAAGACTGTTCTCGTTTCTCTAGTCGTTTGCGACAAGACAGATAAAGCGTCATGTAAAGATCTTTCAGCCTCGTCTAATCCTTGCTCCGTGGCACCTCTCAATACTATTGTACAAGCCTCACCGGCAGAAACACCAGAGAATTTGAGAAACGTGTCCTCGCCGATGAGAATCTCTTCGATAGATTCACAAGTTCCCAATTTGACCTTTTCAGGGTTGTCAAAGGTCGAAGCAACTTCAGCACCAGTAACGAGAGCCAACCTTTCAACCCCATCGAAGTCGGCATGCTCAATGGAGTTGATCTTAGCGTCAGTGAACAACTGTTCTGGGTAGTCGTAAATCAACTGCCTGTTAATGAACACGTTGATGCCAAACTTCTTGATCTTTTCCACCTTGTTCTTCATTTTCAATTTTTCGGCCTTTTCCAATTCTGCCAACTTGGATGTCGAGTCGACCTTAAACTTAGCGCCGAAGATCTTCACCTTATCCGTGTCCATTGAAGTGTTTGCAACGAGAATTTTTGCATTTGTGACTTTCTTAGGTTGATTGATTCCGAACTTCTTTTCCAAGATGAAACCTTCATCCAAGTAGGAGTCCGATAATTTGCCTCCCGCTTTCTTTATGATCTGAATGTTGTTCAAGTTAGTAGAGCCCTTTAGTCTCAAGACAGCATCGACGGCTAATTCAGAAAAGTGATCTTTGTCCTGCGACAATATTTTCGAGGAAAGGGTGGTTCTGGAAATGTTGAGCAAGTCGGCCCTGAACTTTTCCTGATTCGACGCATTGTCAACAGCTATACGCTCCAAAGCCGCAACAGCGGTATCCCTGGCAATTCTGTAGCCCTCAATGATTGTCTGTGGGTGGATCTTTCTGTCCACGAGCTTCTCTGCCTCTCTTAAAAGTTCTGCTCCAAGGACGGTCACAGAAGTGGTTCCATCTCCAACCTCATCGTCTTGGACCTTAGCTATATTGACCAAAACCTTTGCAGCTGGATTATCCAATGGGATGGATTTCAAGATAGTAGCACCGTCATTGGTTATAAGCGATCTATCAGCATCGCTACTGGATTGCAATAGCTTGTCCATACCTTTGGGACCGAGGGTTGTCTTCACCAAGTCACCCACAGCGATTGCGCCGACAAAGGCCGACATACGGGCATTTTCAGCCCTTTCTTCAGTTGCTTGGTCTCCAAAAATGTTCACGGACATCTCAGAATACGATCACGGCTTGAGAGTTAGGCTCACCTCAAAGTACTACCGAATCTGGGATAATTTTTCTGTGAATGATCCAAGTGCGCGAACCAGAAAAAAATGGACGTGTTTGCCACTCCTAAGTAGATACCACCAGCCACAACTCTTCTCTGTCATTTTCGTGACCCAAGCATCCACATTTTAAAAATATAATGACATACGATCCAGAGGGAGCCATCGCAAAACACCTCAGGCCTCTTCTTATTAATGAGTTGGCATCTACCTACAATATTCCAGCAGATGCCCAAGATGCGGCAGACTACATTAATCTCTTGATCGGGCAGAACAGTTCTGCCACCGAGATTTGTAATCAGGTGAGAGATGTGATTGACATCCCCATTGACGAACAATTCATCGGAAGGGTAATGACAGAAATCAGCCGCTTGGAACTGTTACAGAATGCGGGCCAACCCCTTTCCCATGAGCAAGCCCAAGTTCAGCCGCAACCTGAGCCTCAGCAGCAACAAGCTCAGCCACAGGAACCCGCCCATGCTAATTATACAGCTGTGGTTCCAGAGCAAGTTCAAGGACAAACCCCAGCCCCAAACCCTTTTCCTGCCGCAGCAGCAGTTAACCCATTCCAGCCAGCAGCAGCAGTGAACCCATTTCCTCCGGCTCAATTGGACAATGCTGCTCCTAAAAGTTCTTTTGACTTCCCAACTGGCCCTCAAAAAAAGTTCAACAGGAATAAAGAGAATCAAGTGAACTTCAAAGCTGGAAGTGAGATAAAGAAGACACAGAAGAATGGCATCAATAAAGCCACTGGCAAGGGCGTGAATAAAGATTACGTGAGCGGAAACAATAGAAACCAGAAGAAAAGTTTTGGCCTTCAAACCGGTGCCAATCTCGAGAAGGCTCTTGCAATGTCGAATAACGTGAACATGCAGCAAGTACCAAGGGGAAGAAAAGTTAGATGCCAAAACTTCCCTGACTGCAAGAACAGACCCTGTGAATTTGCTCATCCTACCAAGGTCTGCAATGCTTATCCTCAGTGCCAGAACCCCCCTGGAACTTGTGGCTACTTGCACCCTTCAGAGGATCAGGCTTTGATGGCCAGATTGAACAAGACCAAACCAAAGTTTGCGGCACCACAGGTGACTTTGTGTACTTTTGGCCAGCTCTGCTCGAAAGACTTGTGCCCTTTTGGTCATCCAACGCCTGCGAACAAGGATGCAAAAGTATTCCTTCCACAGTGGTGCCGGGACAACAAAAAGTGCGCCAACCCAGAGTGTGAACTTGCCCACCTGTCACCTAATTACCAAGCACCCGCAGCAGCGCCTGCTCCTGCAGCATCGCAGAGACCGCCCCCATACTCAAGGGGTTTCCATGGAAATGGAAAAGGGTTCGCAAGCTTGAACGATATAAAGCCCACCTCATTGGAACAGTGCAAACATGGTTTGAACTGTCTGAACCCAAGATGTACCAAGCGTCATGCATTGTCACATGTGCCCTGCAAGAATTGGACGAGTTGTACGAGGATGGATTGCTCATTCAACCATCCGATTAGCGAGGATTGCAAGTTCGGAAACGAGTGCAAATCCAAGACTTGCTACTACAGGCACCCTGATGGCAGGGAGAATAACATTCTAAGCAATTTCAATGCTTCTCGTTCATTTGCCGTTCCCGAGGATCAAGTTATGGAACAGATCACTCAGGAACAGGCATAGTTCTTGGAGCTAATATTATATATGTATCATAAAAAAAAAAAAAAAAAAAAAAAAAAAAAAAAGGGAAAGAAAGAAAAAAAAAAAAAAAAAAAAAAAAAAAAAAAAAGGGAAAGAAAGAAAAAAAAAAAAAAAAAAAAAAAAAAAAAAAAAAAAAAAAAAAAAAAAAAAGAAAAAAAAAGGGAAGGAAGGAAAGGAAAAGAAACATTAGACAAAAAAGCAGCATAGACATTTTAACCAAACTGAGACTACAGGTTAAAGCCAATGTCACTTCCGCGCATACTGGAAGTTCTAAATCTCGCCTACGCCTGAAGGTTTGGCGGAGCAGGCTCCGCTCAGGTGTTTCGGTGTAACCCAGCATCCAAACGAACATAGGAAATCGGACGATCTCGTATATTACTGATTCACTTTTCAGCTTTCGTTGTAGATGATTAAGCAGGTTCATAAGAGCTCAAGGTACTCCAGGTTTACGAAGGCTTATGGCGATTTGCCAGTGTTACAGAAATTAAAGCGTAAGATGTGATATTATCCGTGAATAACTTAGTATCTTCTCTTACCACCCTTGGCCTCCTCAGCGTAGACATCCAAAGGAGATTGTTGCAAAGCTTGGATAGACCACAAGTTAGGGGTCAAGAAAGCGTAAGAGTTACCAATGGCAATGAAAGCAGCCTTCAAGGTGTTCTCGGTGGTTCTGGTGGAACCGGAAGAAGAGGTGTAAACATCCTCAACACCAGCCAATTGCATCAACTTCTTGACGACTGGAGAAGCGACAATACCCTTACCTCTTGGGGCTGGGATCAATCTAACAGAAACGGAACCACACTTACCAGTGACCTTACATGGCAAAGAGTGAGGAGCACCCAAGTTGGAACCCCAGTAACCTCTTCTGATAGGAATGATGGACAACTTGGCGATGATGATAGCAGCCTTGATAGCGGAAGCAACTTCCTTGGCGGTCTTGATACCCAAACCAACGTGACCGTTAGAGTCACCAATGATGACAACAGCCTTCATTCTGGTTCTTTGACCGGCTCTGGTTTGCTTCTGGACGGATCTGATCTTCATGACCTCGTCCTTCAACTCTGGGAGCAATTGGTCGATGATTTGGTACTCCTTGACAGGCAAAGAGTGCAAGTAAATCTCTTCCATGGAGGAGATCTTGCCGGCTTGGACCAATCTACCGAGCTTGGTGACTGGGGTCCATCCCTTCTCCTCATCTCTTCTTCCTCTTCTTGGTCCTCCTCTCTTCTTGTTACCGAAGGTTCTCTTTGGGGCTTCTGGAGCGGCAGACATTGTTATTATCGGAATGTTACGTGGAAAGCCGGGGTGTTGGTTTTCGATCGATAAAACTACAGAGGGAAGAGAACAGAAATTTTTTTGCGTTTTTTCGCACTGGCCCCAGAGGCCGGTGTGCGCGCGCTTCGCAAAAGAGAGTGAAAAACGCGACATTTAGGGCTGAAGCCCCAGCGCGCACACAAGGCCCGCGCGCCCTCAGCGCCCTCAACGCACCTACACATGACTCTGCTGCATAGAAGAGTTGCAGCGAATGGCATCACCTGTTTTCGCCATGCGGACGCAGAGTGCTTGTGGAGCGGATTCGCGAGAGCGGTAATTCCAGCCGTATTTTCTCGGACGTTAAGTGCTCATCTGCCCCGGGCAACGAGTAGGCTGAATCCGTATTTAGTAGGGTACTGAGCACAAAGCTTGGCCCGTTCGCCCATTGCCCACCTTCCCCAGCACGTAGACGCGGAACCAAACGCGCCAGCACCACACGGTTACACCCAACCCGAGAACATGAAGCGGTAGCGACAAAAGGTGTGCTTCAGAGTGGTAGCGTGACACGAGCAGTATAGGTTGCCGCGGGTCGCGGGGCTTCCGCGCAGCCTCAATAGCAACAAAGGCAAGAAAATCAGGCTTGACCTCTAGTGAGCCCGGCAACGCGCGGGCGTGTGCAGTACAGCAAATCAATAATCTGGGGCCAGGGGCGACGGGTTGCTGGCAAGTCTCGACCACTACCACCAGCTCGTTTTCGAACACCGAACTATTCTTACCCTGTATTTATTCTGAAATGTCTTCCTACGCCAACGCAGCAGCATCTTCCGGCCCAACTGGAGCCGAAAAGCTCCCCGAGCCAGCCAAGGTGCAGAGCAAGACCGAGCCCGAGGGTTCAGTGGAAACCATGGACGGAAAGGAGTTTGACAAGAAGAGACAACAGGCCACCAAGGAGGCCAAGAAGGCTGCCAAGAAGGCCACCGAAACCGCCAAGGAGCAGGCCGAGGTGGTGAGGGAGGAGATCGACGACTTGAAGAAGCAGTCTGCTCCCTACTTGGAGAAGGCGCTCAACTTCATCAAAGAGAAGTACGCCGAGGTGTCTGGAGCCGTCTCTGCCAGAGTGAACTCCGACACTGCATCGCAGGCCGTCACCGAGCTCCAGAACCCGGTTGTGCTTTCCCAATTGGCTTTGATTGCTGGCGGTGCCACTGCTGGGTGGTTCGTTTACTCGGAGCGCGCTCACATCAGATCAGACAACAAGGTTGTGGTGGCCATCCACGCTGGTATTGCCACCGCCTTGATTTTGGGTGACATGTACTTGTTCCAAAACTTGTACCCTAAGTACAAGAAGGCTTGAGTCCGCAGGCTTTCGAGATTCTGGCCCATAAATAGTACGGCAAATAGCAGTGCATATTCTGATGCATCTACAGACCAATGTCACGTAGCATTCGTGCGTCGGCAGCTCATGCGCCACCACTCCATCTCCCAAGGAAGCTGTCCATGCATGTCTTCCCGTAAGACGCTGCAACTATCAAAAGTGACACTACCACCACTCAGTCGAGAACGGCCGTGTTTGTTGACCCCAGGTATCCTTTGAGGAAGCGTTTATGCCTAGAGCATCCGGACATCGTGGATTGTTTCCCATCCTGCGAAGGGTGTTTTTATGTCTTAATTCTAGTAATGTGGCCTCACTGCCTAAGCAACATGAGCACGACAACCGTGTTTTTCCCCTAAGCATGGCTCCATTTGGACCACCCAGGCAGCAGAGTTTTGCCCGCACAGCAGATACGACAGATACCTGTTGCGTCGAGGTTCCAATTTCCATTGTAATTGCCCCAGAACCTGCTTTCGTGCTATGCATGGAAGTATCGGCGCCTCCCTGTCAGCGTGATTCCAGACATGCTAATGACGGAAAGACCAGATGGCACCAGACCATTGTCTTTGTAGCTCAGCAAAAGCGCCTGGTGCGAGAGCTGTCAAATTCATGCGTAGTATCTGGCGTCCAAAGAATTCGACTGAAATCTTGTAAAACTGGCTTGCAGCAGCCGCATGAAAAGATGTTTCTGAGACGCTTGCAGAAAAGCCACCACTTTGGCCGTGGCCGGCGGGCAAATTAAAAGTGGTGAATTCGGGACCGGCAAATTGTAATCAAGTAGCCAGGAGGCCAAGACCTCCTCTTTCATCCCACATTGACACCCCTGGCGTCAAAAGTATATTTCTGGGACGAAGCTTGAAAACAATGCGCGGCAGCACCTGCTGCACCGGCTGCAGCCGCGTCCTGCACACCGACCCCACTTCTGCTGTGACTTGGTTCTGAAGCTTGTTTTGCCGTCCAGTGTCCTGCTTTCACTACCGACAGAAATCGCCCAAAGCGGCAGGGCCCACGCACCACTGACTAAACAAACCATAGATGGCCGTAGAAGGGGACCCCAACTGCTGGGGTCGGGAGCTGACGTGCAACAAGCGGCAGTTTGGGGTCTCCAGAAGTACCCCCTCGTCCCCAGGACCCAGCAGAGTGAAACAATCTGGCAGCACGCGAGACACATTGACAAACGCAAAGGAGAGCCGTTTTGGCAAACCTTCTCTCGAATAAAAGCCGTGCATGAGGACTGCAAGCAGTCAAGTTTATTGGGTCATGAGGAGCCCAGGCACCGCATGCATTTCACGGGCTATATATGACCCTGTTGGGAGAGACAAGCATCCCGACTAACGTTAAATTGGCCAAACACCTCCAAACAAACACCCGCCTGCCTGAGACGCCTCCTTTACGCTGACCCATCCCCAATGCTGCAAAGCGACCCCCACCCATTCGAGTTGCAGAGGAGCCAGTTGCACACCAGCGAGCCCCTCGATCCGGCGGACATGGAGTACGTGCTTCCCCACGGGCTCTTTCAGTTTCCCACTGTGGTGATGAATATGGACCCCGAGCCCAGTGTGGTGGTGCCTGCCAAAGAAAGCCTCGACAGCACATGTGCATATTTCGGGGACATGCAGATGCGAATGGCCACCTTCAGGCACCCACGAGATCCCCACTACGGGGCGGAGCCGCTGCTGGACGGCTCGTCGTCTGGCAGCAGAGGCACAAGATCCAAGGATAAGCAGTGCATCTACGACAATCGGTTGTACTCGTCGAGCCCGGCGGAGCCGCGGCCAGCGCCGGACCAGGGCGAGTCTGCCATGTTCTTGCCGCTCGCGTACAACCCAAATTACATTGTGTTCAACCAGTGCCTGGAAGAGACGTTCAAGCCCTGGCCGGGCCACGAGGCGGCCTTCCAAGACGCGCCGGCGCAGGTCAACTTCGAGGCCGTCGCCCTGGAACATCTCCTCCGGGTGCGGCCGCAGTTGGAGGCCAAGCCCATGGGGTGCGAGCAGCCGCCATTCTCGGCCCTCAGCAGGATGCCACCGCCGCGCAGCCCGCCGGCGAAAAAAGAACAAGCCACAGCAGGCGCCGAAAAGCCAGTCCGGGCCGGGCCCGGGCCCGTGCCGCTGAGCACCCGCAAGTACCGCAACTTCCGCAAAGTGGCGAGCCGCCACAAGTACCGGCCCTGCAACGACGCCGGCGCGCGCGTGCAGTGTCTTCCCACCAAGCTCTTCCTCACGGGAGCGCTGATTGAGGAAATCAACCAGATCCCCTGGAGCGCGTCGGAGCAGATGGAGGGCCGGCGCATCGTGCGCGTGGAGGCGCGGCAGTACGGGGCGGCCATCCACGGCTCGTTCCATGTGGTGGGGCTGGCCACCGAGCACCCGGAGCCGTCGCTCGCATCGAAAGACACGGACTTCACCGAGGTGTCGTGTCTCCAGTACATTCTGATGGAGAACGGGTTTCCCGAGTACTACTTCTACATCACGTCGGTGGAGCTCGTGAACATCATCGACACCTTGGTGAACATCAAGTCCATGGACGTGGCGTCGCGGCGCCGCGAAAAGGGCCGTATCCGGCTGAACTTGATGCCCTACTGGCTGAAGAACTCGCTAGGCCTGACGCGCCTGATTGAGGAGCACGACATTTCCGACCCGCGCATCCAGTTCGCGCGGCGCATATCCGACTACGAAGTCCGCAAGCCCCGCTGCTTGGACAAGGACGTCCGCGTGCTCCTGTGGCACAAGCTCATTCCGGCCTTGCGGCGGGCCTTGCTGTGCTACTACACCGAGATTCCCATGGCGGACTTGCCCGGTGCAGGCCTGGGGGGTGGGGGCCAGGCCCCAGGAGCTCCCGGCCTGCAGGCAGAGCGCTAGTGGAGTGCCCGCCGCGCCGGTGTGCACGCGGTCTCCCGTCCGCGGTTTTCCGTTGTGGCCTGTTTCCGTGGCCTGCAGCGCTTGGCCCTGGCATCTGGGCCCCGCGACTCCCGCCGGGGCCTGCGTCACGTGCGGCGGGCGGAAGCTCACGTTCCCATGGTTGTGTTCTGTCAACGGATCCCCGACGGCGGTTCCTGGCAACGGCCCAGCTGCGCTCCCCCACCAAGCAACGAGGCTTTCGCGCATGGCATCGGAAGATAGCCGAGGTGCTTTGAAGCCAACGGCGCTGGCCCAGGGCCCCAAACTGCAACCAGCGCGACTAATTCTTGGTCCTCTTTGGGAAAATTATGAGCATTGTTCACTTGCATCCTGCCAGACCTCCCCATTGGCGGCTGCTGCAACACGTCCTTCGGCCAAGCGCCAGGGTTGGTCTCCCGCTCCAGGCTTGCCTAGCCTCGCTCCCCGCTGAGTGTTTGTCCGCTGTCTTCATCTGAGGTCTCACACCATCAATAACCGGGTGGCTGCCGACCACTCCAGCCGGGTCTGTGCTTAAAGCTGTGCATTTTAAGACAGTCCGCTTGACAGGAACAAGTCCGTGTGCGAAATCGCGCATGTGATGTCGGTCCAACTTCCGAATGAGATCATCTGCGCGGCTTCATGGTTAGTTAAGATCCACCAGATCCTCCAGTTTGCCCCTGTTGCATGAAGCCTCGAAATTACCCTGTGATACACGGTCTATTGACATTTGCTACGATTTGGGCCAAGCCCCGCCCCGGTGGCTCCACTTATAAATACGAGGCGCACACCTCGTCAAATTCAATTCGCAATTCTTCCGCAACCGAACTGTAATGAAGTAAACGCAAAATAGAAGAAGGGAGGGCCTGGTGGAATGGCGGAAAAAAAATAAATACCATGCCTGCCTGGGACCTGGACATGGGGATTAGCTCAACGATGGTGCATAAACAGGGACGAGATCGACCACGCGCCTCTTACACGCACTCCTCGACATATAAGGATGGCTTCTCTAGCTGCCCCACACCGTTGTTTTTTTCCATATTCCCACCACTCTCTCTTTTCCCGCTACTATTCCATCGTTACTCACGGCGTCATGCATAAAGTGCTCGGAACCCCATCGACCGTCCGCCAGCCAAGCAGGCTATCGCATGCCATGTCCCGCAGACAAACCTCCCTTTCGATGGAGCCAGCACCCCTGTTTCTAGATAACGAGTCCATCTTGTCCTACGGTTCCCAACAGTCAGCTGGCTCTGGCTTCAGGAACAACTACGGCATCTCCCGCGTCCTTACTAGCTCCTCCGACATCTCTGACATTGCGCCACCCGAAAGATATAGAGTGTTGCTCAAGCTCTCGACCAAAGAGATTGCTCTTCTCCGCTACACGTGGAACAAAATGGTTGCTGACGAGTCCCTGGAGCCGGCCTCTGGCAACCCGTCGGTTCCCGGCTCGATACCGCCCGCGGGCAAGGAGAAGCCCTTGCCTAGCCTCTTTACGAGCGGGGGCTCGTCTTTGAACGCGCTGTCCACATTCTGTGTCCAGATCTACCTGAACCTATTGGCCATGGACCCTTCTTTGGAGTTGATCTTCCCATCACTCAAGCACCAGGCCGCATCCATGGCCGGCGTGCTCTCGCTAGCCCTCAAGTGCCTAGAGAATTTGTCGAGCCTCGACGACTACTTGAGGGGGCTTGGAATGCGCCACTCACGGATCCTTGGCATAGAGCCCGCTCAGTTCGAGCTTTTGGGCGAGGCCTTCATCATGGCTTTTTACAGCCGCTTCGGCACCGCCTTCACCCACGAGCTAGAGGTTCTCTGGATCAAGTTTTACATGTACTTGGCCAACTCGTTGATCCAATTCGGCATCGACCCGGTGATGCGCACAGACCCCATCGATCCAAGCGCAATGGAACTGATCTACACAAACGAGAACGAGGCCCACTCTATGGTCAACTCTGTGGGCGGGGTCTCCCAGTTCACCTCGGCCTCCTCCATCATGTCTGCTGCCAAGCCAACTGCAGGCCATTCCTCGGCTTTCAAGTCCAGCCGGAAGTCCTCTGTGGTCTCGAATCCTCTGCTCAAGCAAGTGCCAGAGAAGACGAAAAAACGGACCAGGCTCCTTGGAAAGAGGAAAGACTGTGTCATTATGTAAAAGCGAACAACGCCCAGCAGCTAGGGGCAGAAGGACAATGTCGAAGGAGGAAATTTTAAAGCAAGAGAGCAAATATGAAACCTTTAACCAAACAATAACCAAACGGAAGTCAGTATGGCAATTCATTAATTAAAAAGAGCCAAATAATACGAAAGTAGTAATACGACCAATAATACGACCAATATCACGTAACCAGTGACGGCCAAAAATACGCCAAAAATACGGCGATTTAACCAATAGAAGAAACCAATAATACGAGAATAGTGGCAACTAGAACGAAAATAATACAAACGAAAATAATACAAACGAAAATAATACCCACCAACGAAAACCAGATCCCCAAAACGGACCAACGAAAATAATACGAGACCAGGTGAACGAAACTAGTAATACGTGACCAAGTGAGACGAGAATATAACGCAGCCAGGAAAGGCAGCCACGTAAAAGTAACCAACTCTAGACGCACCTAAAGCCATTGACTGTCCAGCACTACTACCACCTTCGATTGTTTGGGCCGCGACCGCGTGTCCTCAACCTTATCTTACGCGTCTCATTTAACCTGACTCGGAAACTTTCGCACCCGGCGTGCACACACGCCACTGCAGGGAAGAGCTGGTTACTGGTTCAATTTGCCAGGCGCAGTCGCCTGCTTCAATAGCGGCCTGAATGCCGTGCTGCCAATACGCCCACCAACGGGCCCTCCTCCAGAAAAGGGCATCGGGCCTCAAGCCGCCCGCACCGACATTCTATACCGAAACTGCCCCAACGTAGCGGCCCTCTCCGGGCTTTTTTATGTAGCCCAAGTAAGCAAGCAGCCGGCTAAGCTGAGGCGCTGTCGCACGGTCCGCGCAAGACCTTCTCGACTTTCCAGGTCTCCGCTTTCCTTTCTCAAATTCCAGCATCATACAGGCAGAGCCCCAGAAACGCTTATATTTTTCAGCTCAACGATACCTCCTGTCCTGTACTCTTGACTGAAGCCCACACTGCGTGCCCGAATATATCCCTGCCACTAATAAGCTGCGGCACTCGTTAAGGCCAGCTGCACCGAACGCCCATATCCCACTTATCGCCTATCGCTCGTCCGAATGGCTTCTCCAGCTAGCAAACGGGATGAGGAGGCCTTGTGGAGCCACGACTTCTACTCCTCGTCCTCGGTCATCACCGGGCTGTCCTCTTCCAACCACATCAACAACTTGAAGAAGTCGGTCTTGCCCAACTCGGCGCTGTCGCAACTGCTAAGTGCCACGCTTCTCGATTCTCCTGGTCTGGCGCTGGCTCTGAATAGGGACTCCCGGCTCCCCAACTCCGGCTTGAGCACCAAGTCCGGTGCCCTCCAAGCGTCCCCTTCCTTGATAGCTTTGGAGAAAATTTTGAACAAGGAGGCTCCGCCCGACCCGCCGCTTCCCCATACAATCGAAGAAGAGGAGGAGGATGACTCTGTGCTGAATTCCGAGTCTACCCGGGTTGCCGGCTCCGAGGCCTCCGCCGTGCCGCGTCCTCCGGGCGTTCGGAATCCCTCTCTGTCTCGGTCCGTGATGTCCTTCCAGACCGCCGCTTCCTCGGACCGCCCAGATACGAGCAAAGCTGCCGACCACGCAAAGTTGAGCCCCATAAAAGACCAGGGCTCCCTGACGCCCACGCCCTCGAAGTACCCCTCGGCTGAGAACCCTAGACCTGCCGCCTCGCGGCTTCCATCGACTGCCCCTCTGAATCCTCCTCCTGTCCCTCCAACCAAGCCTTTTTATGATGAGATACTAGTTTCACCAAGCCAATCTCTCACGAGTGTTGGATCCCGTGCCGAGTCTAAAGCACCAGCGGCCCAGCCCGGTGTCAATACGACAGGTCCATCAGCAAGACTAGACAAGAACAAGGTTGAAAAGGGTGAAGACTCCTCGGCAAAGACTTACAAGTCAATGCTCGACAGCCCATTCCAGGCTAAGTCAAAAGCACAATCCGTTGCGACCCCTTCAAAAGCCCCCGAGAATCCAGCGCCAGTAAAGACGGCCAACACTGCTCGTCGTCTGAGCTCTGAAGCAAGAGGTAAGAAGCCCGACATTTCTATTGCTGAGCAGAATGCCAAAATCATGAAAGCATCCAAGTCCGACAAACCGACAAATACTAAGAGGTTCAGCTTTAGGGGATTGTTCAAATCGAGATCCAAAAACCATTCCTTGGCCAAAATGAACAACGTGGACGAAGAGACACAGGGACCCAGTAAACCTGTCAAACTAACCAAAAAGTCCAGCTCCACCCCTGACTTCAGCTCTTTCACAAAAGCTGAGAATTCCTCTCAAAAATCCATACACACGATTAGACTGAAGAAACTGGATGGGCGCCGAAACATATTCACTCGCAAGAAGAGCGAAGTTAATATTAGCTCGATGGCAAACGACGAGCCCGCCGTTGGCTCATCGAATACAGAAATAGAAACAAAGCCAGACGTCAAGAAGACTTCAGAAAAAGATGACACCGTGAAGAAGCCACATGGGACTCCTAAAGCAACGCCAGCTGCTATACCCACTAACAAAACCACCCCCATTCAGGACAAGGAAACATCATCTCCTAGCGTCTTCTCTGTCGAGACCCCCTTAACAAACCTCGCCAAACCTGGAGGCGGCACCATACGAGAAGTCGATGACTCGGACTTCATTGCAGATAACTACCAAGACACATTGAGGGTTGCAGCTGACTTTAGTTCACCCGGTCTAAGGGCAAGCGAGTCGCTGCCATCCAATTTGTATTTGCATAACTTTTTGGCATCTTCCCTAGATCCAAGATCTCAAGATGACATGGGATCCCCCTTCGTGGTTACCTATGAACCAGATGCCGATGACAGAAGTGCAAGGAAGCAAAGTGCAAACGATTCGCCCAGAAGATCTTCTTCGATGAGAAACTCTACTTCCACAAGAAGTATAAATGCACATTTAGCAGGAGACGCATTGTTTCCAAAGTTGTTGGATCCTCAAGAAGTCGAAAGCATTGTGTCGATAGAACGTTCGAGATCCATGCGATCGATAAAATCTGGTATCAAACGAAGTTCCTTTATTAACTACAATGGCTCCGATGAAAATATTGTCTTTGGAAGCGATGTTGGAGTTTTGCGCCAAGGCTCAATGAAAAACTCAGGTGGTATTCTCAAGAATTCGCTGTCGTCTCGAAGTTTGAGGACAGAAGTTCTCAATTCGATGGACACGGCAATTGAAGACACTACTGAAGAACACCCGTCTCAAAACAAGGCAACTTCTCGCCTCAGGAATTCCTCAACTTTGGACGACCGCCCTGAATCATTGAACTCAGTCAATGACGAAAGGCTCACAGACTTTATCGAATTTAGTGACTTTATTGACATTGACGACCTTGACTTTGTCAACTCTCCCACAATTGAGCCTCAGTTGGATGGATTCTCTCTTCCAAATGAGAATTCCAATGTTTTACAAGAAATAGATGCATCAGAAGAAAAGACAAGTGCATCGAGAGAAAACACAAGTGCATTGGAAGAAACAAATGCAATAGGAGAGGCTAATACATCAGACATAACAGAACCGGTTGAAAACGAACATGATTCTGAAGATGATCAAAGCATTCATGAGAGCCCTGCTTTGAACACGGGTGCAAAAATGCAAACTATCAGCAATGATGCAGACCCCGAAAAACCAAGCATAATTGTGGTCTCCTCCTCATCGAGCAATGAACCAAAATCACCGGAAGCAAATAGTTCCGAACAAGGGAAGAGCCCGAGCGCTGCATCAGCTGCGTCGCCATTGGAAAAGACTTACGAGTTTGCAGTTGAAAACACCAAACTGGCTCAGAAGACTGATGAAAAAATTAGGCCTGTATCAATGTCTTTCAAGGGTTTCAGTGGATCTTCCTTTAAAGATCAAGTTCTCGTGCAGTCTGGGTCGCATCAACTGATTCACTTTGACCGTGACCTGTTCAATGAAAACTCTCCTGTTGGTCAAGGATTCGGATCCAGCGATGACAGTTCTGACTCGGAAGTAGTCGATAACGACTTTTCAGTGCTAGGCCATCTGGATGACTCCGGGGAGCAACGGCATCAAACATTGCCCAGATACAATAATTCTAATAATGGAGCGACCAAAAGACAGCAACACATCAGAAACGTTTTGGACCTACAACCCCCACGGCCATCGATTCCGTTCCATCACAACAAGATACCTTCTATTTCAGAGAATAGTGTTACCTCTAGCCCCAAACTGTTGAGTTCTTTCATGTCTCGCATACGGAAATCGCCCATGGCGCTGCCAAAAGTTGTTCCGCCCAAACCGTGCGTGAAATTCTCCTCTAGAATCGTTTTATACGATACCTACCACCAAGATGAATATGACAGACATCCAGAAATTGGCACCTGCAACCAGCTAACGCCATTGCTTGCGCAGCAAATAAAGGATGAGTTGAATGAATTGAAGGCAAACATGGAAGTTCATTCGGACAGTATTTGCTACACGCAGTTCTTCTAGAGTGTTCATCTTCACTGAACTTCGAGGTTGGCCGTCCCTGAGTCCCGCCTCAAATCGAACCACGAATTAATAATAATGAATTACTCGCCCTGTAAAGAGCCTTGGTATATCAAAGGAGCTATATAGCCGTTGGCGTTGACCCTATAAGTGGCGTGTGGTGACTTCTCCACCACGCCTGTCATGCCAGATTTCTATGCACCAGCTGGACAATCAGTTCTGGGAATAGATCTTCGATCTATTTGCTATAGAAGTCTTTCTGGGCGCTCAGGTAAATCCGATCCAAGATGTCATTGTCGTCATTATGAATCTTGGCAACGGTGGTACTGGGTGATTCCGTCACCACTATGAAGTACGAGCCACTTTGCTTATCAACACAGGTCGTTGCAGCCCATGGAGCATTATCGTATTCTTTGAGTGTTATCACTGGAGGTTCGCCGTCGACATAAGGTGGGTAAGAAGACATGTTGAGCGAGGAATCATAGGAATAGCGGTCTTGCGTGGTGCCGTCACTATTCTTCTGGTTAGCGCACTTCCGTGATGTGGTTCCGTTCACGGGCCAAAGTTAGAGTAATTGTTAAGCCAACTCTCTTCATGGTGGCAATAAGGATGCTTCAGCCGTTTTCAGGCATCCATCCTCAGTATGAAATTTCAATCATGACGAGCGCGACGAGGTGTGACCTTCTTGCACCAACGATGCGGCGCATAATTCAACGCGATGCCTCACTTTTAGGTAGTTTCTTTCGTCTTCTTCACAATGTCGGTCGTGGTTCCTGGGCAATACCTCCTTCCCGAATACAAAACCGAGTCCTCGGAGAATGGCGAAGTCATAATACAGTATATTCCAGGCAAAGGTGCAACCGTATCACATATCAAGAATGGCAATACCTCCGTTCCAGTGATTGTTGCCACGGTCTTAGGCAAACTACTCACGCAACAAATTAAAGCACTGGATGCAGAAAACGAAGGTCTGGAAACCACAAGCTCCGAAAAGGACAGCCCGGCTACTAAGGAACAGAAACCGCAAGTGAAGCAATTCTTGGTTTCGGTTCTTTCAGGATCACTGAACGAGTATGCGCAATACGCAAAAGAGGTTGATGCTTCAGCGTCTGAGGCTGTGAGTGCCACAGCCACCAACTTGCCACGTGAAGGAGACGAGGTTCTTGTCAAGATTACCAGAATCAACCTCAAACAAGCGTTCTGCGAGATTCTATGCGTCTATGGTTATGGGAATGTCTCATCGGATGGAGGCCTTGGGTCAAATGGAACTTCTGCGCACTTATCGATTCCTATGGGTGGAGGCTCCCAGATTCTCTCGTCTTATGCTGCTATTGCATCCAGCCAGAGCAATATGTCCGCTGCCCAACCCCTGGATATTGGCGAGAACTTCAAAGGTATCATCCGGAGCCAAGATGTTAGATCCACCGACAGGGACAAGGTGAAGATCGTGGAGTCCTTCAAGCCCGGAGACTTGGTAAAAGCTACAGTTCTCTCTTTGGGTGACGGATCCAACTACTATTTGACCACAGCAAGAAATGATTTGGGCGTTGTCTTTGCCAAGAGTGAAGGTGGCGCCGGGCCTCAGATGATGGCGTTGGATTGGGAAACTATGGTTTGTGAAAAGACAGGCGTCCAGGAAAAGAGAAAGTGCGCCAAGCTCTTCAACTGAGACCTGATACGAGACAAGGTGGATAAGAAATAAATTAATGCATATTAGCGAACTAAGATTGCGTGGAGCAGTGTTCTTTCTAGGAAAATCATGAGGCGTACCAGTCAACGGGATATTTGATCTCGTCCGAGCAACCTCTCAAGTCGTATTCAGACAACCCCAACTTGGAGCCGAACTTCTCAAAGTTCTTCATGTAGCGCAGCTTTTTCTCCTGGGAAATGCGTATCATTTCATCCCAGTACTTGCTTTGCTCATACTCGAAATTGACTTGCCCACCAAAGTCTTTGTCCAACTGAGATACGGGGACGTATTTGGGGAAGGGCTCGTCGAAGACCAATTTTTCTCTGGTGAGGGGATCGATGAAAGGATGGATGATCTTCAAAAAGGTCCATGCGACAAAGGGTATATTTGTCAAGAGGGCTTTTCCCAATCTTTCAGGATAATGTGTTTGTAGGATATTCAAGACGGTCTTTCCGATTCCCACAGGTGGGATTTTCGAGCTCACAGTGCCCGCAGGGGATGGCTTGAAATCGATCAAAAGGGCAAGCGAATCCTGTCCAGATGGCATATAATCAATCACACGCTCGAGCATGAATACCATATGTTGCACTTGTCTGTGGCTTGTCTTGGTGTTCTGCCTTCCTGGTTTCAAGTAGAGACACGGTCTGGAGTCGTTGTCAAATCCCAAGATGACCTCCTTTCCTGTTTCGTTTTCCATGGCCACAGTTGAGCCATTCAATTCGTTTTCGTCAACTGACATCTTGGAGAGCCCAAACTCCCTTCTCCAAACCAAGGTACCCTCGATTCTTGCGATTGCGTCCTTTGTCTTCCAGCTGGTCGCTCTTAGGTAACGCAAAAGACATTCTCTAGACAACCAGGCGATCTCGTCCGTGGTCAAAGGAGTGTATTTTGAAGTGTCCTTTGACTTAAGCATCTCCTCGCTCTCAGCCAATTTCAAGTCTTCTTGCTTGAAATGCGTGTAGACTTCTCCGTACTTGGCCTTCTCGTTTGCTGAAATTGGAGCCTCTTCGGGCACAATGCTGGCATCCGAGGGCTTTTCGAAGGGCAAGTAAGTCACTTCTTCATTTACTTTCACTTCTGAAAGAGTCTCCTTCTCTTTTTTAAAAAACATGTTAACAAAGGCGAACTTGACCGAGTGCCGGGAGGCGAGTATTTACTAAATTTTTCTTGAATCGGATAAGTTGATATATCCGAGCCGAGCTCTATGCAAGAGCATTCCAATCAAAACTGCATTGCATGGAAATGTTTTACTTCTGGCAGTATCGATGGTCGAGAACACGACAAGTGACTCGTTTATTCTAGACGACTCTGAATTGGTCTGACCGATCCCGAGACTTCTCGAATTGGAGGCCGAGTCGGTCATGTGAAGTATACGCGGCGGCAAGACGCGTAATGAATTGCGCGGGCTAATCTGTGGTGGCAAAAAGAATCTCCGATACCGGGAATCGAACCCGGATCTGCTCGGTGAGAGCGAACTGTGATAGCCATTACACTATATCGGAATTTGTTGAGTGTTTTTTCAAACAAACCTTCTGGACTTCTAAGTCATTTTGCAATTACAGGATAAGCCGCGATTGAACCGTCGGCGATGAATCCGACGCAAAACGAGGCTTGAACGCGACTAATTCTAGACAACTAAATAAAGGGACCTCGGACTTACCGGGTGCCAAGACACTGCTTAGCCGCTTAGCCTAACCCCTAATCTCTCAACTATATAAGACTATGGATAACTACTCGTTAAAAGGATGAGTCCTTCAGAGTACCCCATACGTTCCAAATACACGTGCACAAGAACGCCGTTATTCGCTTTCTTAACAGAGAATATTATTTCTAATCTCATTAGCAACTATATTTTAAATGTGTAAACTAACTCCTTTCTATGTCTTCATCTTGATTTTTAGAGAATTTAACAATCTACAAAGGTTCTGTCCAGCGAATGATCTCACAGGATGCTCAGAAGCCAATCAGTTGCCTCTGCTCTGTATTATGGATCACCGGCACCATGCTTCTGCTCTGACAACATACATGAGCTGTTCGTGATCTGATGGTCGTTTGACATGCTCAGTATGAAGAGAATCGGGTAATTACTTTTTCAGTAGACTACGAGAATCGGGTAAATACTTTACCGATGATTATCTATAATACTTTAATACCATTGTTTTTCGATGGATCGCACGCGGCTGAGGAAGTGGTGCAATCCTTCACTTATCCAAATGAATCGATTGGATAAATTGACTTCTTGGAAAAATGAGCGATCCAGATTTATTTTGAATTGCATTTGGTCTCCTTGATTCTGAAAATAAGCATTGGATATTCGGCTGTAAATGCTGCGATGATGACCGTATGGACATACTTTGAGTCTCGCTTCTTGACTTCTCTGGGCTAATACAGCATCAGCGCGAAAGTCACACATCATTTGCTTACCTATCAAAGAATCGAAGTATCGAAGTTGCTCTGAAAAATTCGTCCTGCCGTCTGGGGAGACCTAAATATGCTCAACCTTTAGTGATTTCCAAGGCTTATTCGACCCTACTGAAGGAATACAGAAAGTCTGCGGTTCGAAGCGAGCAGTCTTGACAAGCTATTTATTCATCCACAGCCGACCCACTCCAGCCCTAAATGTCAGTATTTTCCCCAGGAATAGGCAGCCAGCCCCCGAAGGCAATACTGCTGCCATCCATATATACAGCTTCGGACTTGAGGAAGCTCGGTGACCCTACAGAAGCCTACAAACTGCCACTTGCGGTGATAGCGCTAATAGACATGAACGCATTCTTCGCCCAGTGTGAACAAATTCGCCTCAATTGTTCCATAGACGATCCGGTCGTTTGCTGTCAATGGCAGTCTCTAATTGCAGTGTCATATGCTTCTAGGAAGTTCGGGATAAGCCGAATGGACACCTTAGCCTCTGCCAAGCAGAAATGTCCAGATTTGATCGTGGGTCACGCGGCAGTCTTCAAGAAGGGTGACTCGCATTGGCAGTATCTTGATAAACTTCCAGATCAGGGAGTGAATAAAGTCAGCCTAGATCCTTACCGCAGGGAGCTGCGCAAGATATTCAAGATCTTAAGTAGAGAATGTGACTTAGTTGAGAAAGCCAGTGTGGACGAGTGCTACCTTGACTTCGGAAGATTGGTGTACTCTAGAATGGTTGAGTTGTTTCCCTTTTTGCTCGACTTAGATGATTCAGACACCTTGCCACCGATTCCAAGTGAGCTCCCTGCGAATCTTACTTGGGAGGGCAAGGTGTATCCTACAACAGAGGAGATAAACGATAGAAAGAATGCAACATATGCCTCTGAACCGACCAAGCCGATCAACGAAACCATGAATCTTACCGAAGCTACAGACTATGAAAAAAGCTCTGCTATTGTGTCTGACTGGGATGATGTATGCATGCTTCTTGGTTCACAAATTTTGCTCCACATTAGAAATGAGGTATACAAGGAGCTCAAGTACACAACTTCTGGGGGATTGGCAAGCACGAAAACCGTCGCTAAGTTGGCTGGTGGTTTCGTTAAGCCGGACTTCCAAACCATTGTGCGTCCGCTGTCAATTAACTCCTTTCTCAACAACTTTCAACTAAAGGATATCAATCAAATGGGAGGTCAACTAGGAGAGCGTATTTTGCAGAAATTAGAGGCGCCTCCAGGAATCAATTCGCTCTCGTTTGTTCGCAACAGCTGGTCCTTGTCTCAGTTGAAACAAGAATTCCCAAATGAAGAGCAACTAGCCGAGAAAATATACGACCTCTGCCGGGGAAAATTTGCTCAACAGCTAAAGCTTAGGACCTCTGTCAAGTCCATGATGTCTAGAAAGAACTTCCAGCCGCAAAACCCGGTATGTACTGTGGGTGATTGCTTCGACTGGCTTCGCGTCTACGTTGGCGATCTCTATGGAAGACTCATTGAACTCGATGATGAAAATATGAACCTATCTATCCTGCAAAAAAAAGCGGAAGAGAGAGAAAAACTATTTAGACCGAGGACATTACTGATCCAAATAACAACAACAGCGTGGTCTAGGCTGTCGAGACAAACCCAAATACCCGTGGTTAAGAACCTAGAAAAGCTCAAAAAACTATTGGAAGTAACCGCTTTCAGACTCTTATGCGAACTCCTCGACAATATCAAGCACAGTGATGATGAGACAAACTATAAAAAGCTCAGGTTGACGGATGACAATTTGGACCAAATTGCTACTTTGAACTTGGCTAATATGGGCCTTGTCTGCTCAAATTTCGTCACTACTCTGGATGTGAGTCTTATAGATTCCTATGGGTCGAATGAAACGGTGTCTGATCGTCGCGAAGATATGAAAAGACTATTTGAGGAGGTGAACAGGCCGAAAGAAGCAGTGCCTTCAGAAACAGTCAAAAGGAATAAAACTGAGTTTGATGGTTCGTACGTGAGAAAGCTTTTTGCGGATTTCGAATCTGAACAGAAAACGACTATTCCTTCGCCGAAAAAGAAACCTACTTTTAAGGAAGACAAAGTTTACGTGAACAGATTGTTCGAGGAATTCAAAAACAGCGAGTCCGTTAAAGAAACAAAAGGCTCGATAAAAAAAAAAGAGGAGGCTTCAACGAGTCAAGATCCGGCTGCAAAACTGAGAAGCAACACTCCTGAAACGATAAATGCCAACACTGGCACAGATAAGGGATCCGGATGGAATGATGAGCTTTTGAAATCACTCATGAAATCCAAGTTTTGTGATTCTTGCAATGTCCAAGTTGAGGATGTTTTCGAACACAGAGACTATCATTACGCTTTACAGCTATCTGCGCGACTCAATTTTCAAGCCCAGGGAAACATCAACGAAGAGTCGCGTTCTAGACCGAGGAAGCAAACACAGTCTAGAATTCCTTTTCCGAAGAAATGACAAAAGTTTTATAGGTACAAAACTCATTGGGCGGCGTGTCCGACCCTCAATAAATTCTATGGCCAAGTAACCTTGCATTTGGCGCATGCTCATACCGACATATAGCCAGTGTATCACCGGCATATAAGCATATACTCCACTATTCTCAACTGGGGCATTTCAGCCTTCAATCTTACATCCTACAAATGTTCCGGGCCAATCCCAATGCGCTACCTTATGCGGATGCAGCCACCATTGGTATGTATAAATCAAGAGCACACCACACGCTGTTCGATCGATAGCTAACCTTCAGTGCGGGCCAATCAAAAAGATCAATATTTCACGAGCTCACTCCGGTCTCAAATCGAGGAAGTCCTTAATATTATCAAAGGTCAGAGATATGTGAATTCATACCCCGAGGAAATCACCGTGGCGGGAAAATTGATATACTACCTAGCGACAACTGTCTTTGGAGCACGGACCCTTGGTGAGGAGTACGTCGACCTTGTCTACGTTAACAGACTGGGCAAGCGTTTGCCCAGACTTGCCACCCGGTCATTGATGACACTTTGTCTCGTGTTGGTCCCATACTTCGTCACAAGAATTGTTCGAAAGCTCAAGGCACAGAATGAAGGCAAAAGCAGTCTGTTTTTGTCCAGGCTTTTTAGCTCATACCCATCATTGTTAGACACAATCATGAATATTCATATCGCAATCTTTTACTTCGAAGGGCTGTTCTACTCTATTTCGAAGAGGTTGTTCGGCATGAGATACGCCTTTGGTCACAATAAGGATCCAAAGAAGCTTCTGAACACCGGGAACTACTCGTTCTTGGGCTGCATAATGCTCCTCCAATTCGGAGTGAAGGCACTTCTTTACATCAATCGCAGTTTGGAGGACCGCCTTGGCGGCGCCAAAGACCTGAAACAGCCACGCTCGGAAGCATCAGCGAACTGTTTTCAGAGCATGGATGCTATCAAAAGCGTCAGCAACGTGATCGCAGAAGACAAAAAGTTGGCGAGCCGCGTGACTTGCGACCTTTCCAATCCTGATGAACTTCCATACATTCCAAGCAGTTCCAGAAGCTGTATGTTGTGTCTTTCTCCAATGACAAATCCGTCGGCGGCCAATTGTGGGCACATGTTCTGCTGGGACTGCATTGTCGATTGGGTGAGAGAGCGCCCCGAGTGCCCATTGTGTCGACAGCTTTGCTTGGAGCAAAATTTGCTTCCGCTACGCTGAGACGGCATGCGACGAGGGTCAAGGAGAGAGCGCAGCCCAAACAATGCGCGGCAGGTCGTTCGGGTGGGAGGTCTTCGCTCCCTAGGCTCAACGAACATTTTCGCGAAATACAAGCGAAATGCCTCTCACCTATATAAACTAGACATGGTACCGGGCGGCATGGCCACCACCAGGCACGAGGCAGGTGCGTGTACGCCTCTTCCAACGGGCCCCGTTGCAAGTGCTGCACATCTGAGCAGAACGCGAACTACCTGCATATACGCACGACGCAAGAAAAATGCGACACCTGAGGTAGACAAACCACTTGACAGATAAACAACCTGTGCCATGATAGCCCGAGGAATTTCTCTGGAACGTCCGTCAAGCCCCTCGAACTCGGATGCGGCAGAGAAGCTCATCGGAGAGACTTATACCAAGACGTACAAGCCGAGAAGTCACATGTCGTCAAGGTTCAAAAGCGGCTTGAAGGGTCTCAGCGATAGCATTTCAGGGTTCGTGTTTCTGAATAAAAAGCTTCTTTTGGCCGTTGCGGTTTTGTTCTTTCTCTCTCTTTTCACCTCGGCTCCGTTAATACCACATTACATCACAAAGAAAGACCCAAAGGTGGTGATCATTTTGGCAGCCAATGAGGGGGGTGGCGTTTTTAAGTGGAAGGGCCCCCAGGAGTGGTCCGTGGAGAGATCTTCTATAGCCAACAAAAAGCATTATGCCAAAATTCATGGTTATGGCTTAACTATTAAGGACATGACTGTCAAAAAGAGATACTCTCACGAATGGAGGGAGTCATGGGAAAAGGTAGACATCATGAGGCAAACCATGCGCCAGTACCCGAACTCTGAGTGGTTTTGGTGGTTGGACTTGCACACTTATATCATGGATCCATACTCCCTGTTGGAGGACAAATTCTTGGACAACCTTGAGAATGCCACCTACAGAACCTTGAACACATTCAATCCCTTGAACATCCCACTCGACTTGCCCTACGTCAACTACGAGTCGCCAATTGACTTGGTAATTACCCAAGATTGCGGTGGTTTCAACTTAGGATCATTTATGATGAGGAGATCGGCCTGGACCGAAATGTTGTTGGACATATGGTGGGATCCCGCCATGTATGAACAAATGCACATGAAGTGGGAACACAAGGAGCAGGATGCGTTAGAATCTCTCTATTCTACCCAGTCTTGGATCAGAGAGAGGGTGGGTTTCTTGCCGTTGAGGGAGGTCAACGCGTTCCCTCCTGGTGCTTGTGCTGACATGGCAGACGATCCTCAATTTTTCTACAAAGAAGGCGACTTCGTGATTAACATGGCCGGCTGTGAGTATGGAAGAGATTGTTGGGGAGAGATGGAGCACTACAAGGCGTTATCTAAGAGCCTCCAGAAGTGGTGGCATTTCTGGTGACCGGTGGGCACCAGCGAAAAGAACCTCATGTAAGTGAGAATTATACATAGATAAATGCATAAATCTAATTTTGACTGCGGTCAGCTCGACTGATGAATGATGAATGAGCTGGTTCCCTGGCCTCAGATCAGCAGCATTGGTATCGTCATCGCAGGGACCCCGCGTGCCGCGACTGAGTTTTCACGTGATCACAACACGTGATTGTTTACTCCGGTGAAGTAACCCATGCTCGCAATTAGAGTATAAGCGTAAGGTCTGCATTCCGATGTCGAATTCCTGGCTCAATGAGGACGCGTTTCAGCTGGGACCAAATGAATCTGTTGAGAATGATGTCTCAAACAACTTTTTTGATGAACTTTCCCGCAAGTCTCTGAGCGGGGCTCAAGGAAATCTCGGTCAACACCAGCAAAATCCACAGATGCAACTGCACGCCATGGCAGCCCCGTTGCAATCCCAAAACAAAAACATGCACGATAGCTTCAATCAAAACAAGGAATACGCCCCGTTTAATCTTTCCAATGTACACAACGTGCCGACTTCCGATGACTTTGAGCCCAGAAACCATCAAATGTACTCAGGGCAACAAGAACTAATGAGTCAACTGGGTCTTGCACTGCTGGATACTGATCAGCTTCCACAACATATGCAATCCCCCGGATTGGCCCAAAACCAACATCATGATCAACTTCCCAGAATGCGGAACCAGGTGATGCATCAACAAATGCTTCAAAGGCAACAACAGCAACATCAACAACAACCACATCAACAACAACAACAACAACCACAACAACAACAAAAACAACAACAACAGCAACAACCACAACAACAACCACAACAACAACCACAACAACAACCACAACAACAACCACAACAACAAGCGCAACAGCAACAGCAACAGCAACAGCAACAGCAACAGCAGCAGCAGCAACAACAAGGACCGAATGACAATCAGGCTCAAAAACTTAGGGGTCAAGAGCAGCGGGGCAATTATGGTGTGCTGCCCCCTGTGGCCAACATGAACGGAATGGGTGGGATGATGCATGAGAACTATCCAAATATGCATTCGGGCCAAACGACGGCAGAAATGCCTCCAAATAATTTCAGCCCCCATCAGGGCATGACCCCAAAGGATTCCCGAACGCAACCTCCATTTCAAGGCGCACCGATGCAAGGCCCCTCTGCATCTCCAGCGCTTCAAGGTCTTGGGACAATGAACGGAAAACCGAGCCCAAATCAAATAGCACAGTTACAGCATGAGCTTTTTCAATTGACTTTGAATGATTTCATGGCACGCCGAGGAACCCCAATAACACAACAACCTATGATCAATAACAAAAAAATCAATTTGCTTGCTCTACAAGTTCTTGGAAGGAAAATAGGGGGAGCCCAGGCCGTGCTCAAGAACCTTCAAATGCTCGGACAGCCTTCAGTCAAGATGACTGAGTGGTCATCTGTGTGTCACAAGCTTGGCTTGTTCGAGGGTATTGATGTCCAAAATGATATCAATGAGAAGCTACAAATCGAGAAGAAATTGGGATCTTGCTACTTGCACTACATTTTGCCCTATGAACAATTTATTCTGACAGAAGACGGACAGAAGAAGATCCAAGCTAAAAGGCTTCAATTTCAAAGGCAACTATTTATGCGTCTTCAACAACAACAGATGCAGAAACCACAAACAGCAGCATCTACGCCGGCTTCACAAGCGCAGACTCCGGTGCCTGGCTCTGCCCCAGCTCAAATGTCCGAGCTTGCAACTCCAAAATTAAGTGACAACACACCTCTGTCAGAATCTGGCCAAAATGTTAACCGCTTCCAGTCACCGCATGCCACAAGTCAGACCCCACACTCAAATTTCCCGTCCGGAAACAATACTCAGAACGCGCCCAACTCAACAGGTTCGGCAAACTCCAGGACGCCCCAAGAATCACCAAGAAATAAGGAACTGGTCCCAATGCCCAGCGCAGATCAATCCCATACAGCACGAACACCGGGTATAGACACGAGCAGTGTTAGTTCCGAGGTTGAGCTGAAGCCTAACACAGTGAGGAAGTACACGCCTATCATAAAGCAACTCGATTCCCATGGCGAAAGAGTTTTGAGAGGTATAAGTGATTTGGGTGACGAAATCGATCTAGCGAAACCGGTATATTTATTTGCTCCGGAATTGGGCTCCTTGAACTTGCAAGCTTTGATAATGTCCTTGAGAAACTACACCGTTCATAACCAAGGCGAGGTATCATCGGCACTCAACACATTGCTCGTGACAACGACTGACGCCAGTTTCCAATTTAGCCTCACAAACTGCCCCGAACTTCTTAATGCGCTTGTTGAATTGGGAACGAAAATTTTGGGGCAAATTATGGAGGAGCCGCAGCTGATGGAACTATCTCAGACTGTCGATTATGATGAAAATATACCCGCTTCACAAAATGTCATTGATGAAGTGTTTCAAAAGTACGTTTCCACTGAGGATATGAAAGGGGAAGACTTAGCTTTCGTGGTTGACTCATTGACAGGAGAGTTAATAGACGAGGATTCTGATATGGAACTTGATCTGATGTTCCCATTAAGGGAAACAACTCGCGAAGAGAACCAAACGCCCCCAAAGGAGGAAGTTATCAAACAGTGTTACTTACCCGATTTCATGACTGCTCTTTGGAACTTTAAGGAAGAGAACGTTTATCATTTTAGTAAGATGCAAACCAAAGGGGCGGTTAACAACTCAGTCTTTCTTGTGGATAGCTTGATAACCACGACCATGACGTTGAGAAATCTATCTTTTACGGATGAAAGTTCAACTCTCATGTCGAGTAACAATGCATTCAAAAAGTTCATCTTCACTATTGTGAAATCTGTTTCAATAAAACCAGAGGCTTTCGTTTTTGAGAGGAAAAGATTATGTCTCTTGAAAGATTGCTTGTTGATGCTTGATAGAAATGCCAATGACATGGAGATCGATTCACTTCACGAGGCATTTTTGACATACTTATTGTCCACATCATTCGGACCTGCATTAAAAAATGATGACGCCGACAAAGATGATGATTACGTGATCCCTGCCAGTCCTCTCAGCACGTATTCTTACTTGCCTTTTGCAGTAGATTCATTGACAAAGATTCTAGTGAGAGAACCTAAGAATAAGGCGTTGTTTCAGGCTTTGTTGTCCGGCTCCCTATGCCTTCCAAACTCGATAAATGGGGCCTCTGTCAACATTACCCAGGAAGATGTTAATGTCACAACTAAGTTGGTTATGACATATTTAAATCACGATGCTAAAGCCCTCAAGTCTGGAGTATTATACAGCAGAAGCTTCAAGTTATTCATGAGTGTCATTCCCTTCGCTATGAGTGGTCTTGAGTTCACTCACTTTATTCTCCAGAGATCTTCGACAGTGCTACAGGCTTTATTTGGAGCAAAATTATTGATAGACTCAATAGGCGTCGATGATGTTGAAGAATCAGTCGCCAGACTACCATTCTATTGGCTCATGGCAAATGTTCGTCCCTTGTTGTTCAATTTCACTAAAAACACAATTTCCTCTCTAACGGAATCTGTGAAGTTTGGCCGACAAAGCGCAGAGCACAATATCTTATCTTACGTGGGGTTCAAGTCTTTAGTTGTGGTCAATACCTTGTTAGCTCATGCAGTGACCTTGAAAACAGCCTATCAGGAACAAGCTTTAAGTAACACTGCCGGACTCGAGGAAAAATTCCTTGAATTGGCAGATCTTTACAGAGTGAAGCCTGAGGACGACTTTGTTCTCAATACACTCCTTGCGTCAAGCATTGATCTGGAAGTTGCGCAGGAAATCGTGCGACTCCATGAACTATTGAAAAAATTGAGTTAAAGGACGCGAGCCACGTTTTATCTAAGATAAGGCAGCAGCCGTGTGCAGTACGGGGAATGCGCACCAATCTAAACGGCCTGGAAGTATTAGCTTAAACAGGAGCGTATGCTTAGCTCGAAGATAAAATTGATTTTTGACAGTATAATTGCGATAAGTGACGTGAAAAATAAATAGGTCCATAATCCCGGAGTTATTCCGAATAAACAAGCTAAAGAAAATGGCACCAATCCAGACAGTCACACCTATCGCTCCCAAGCTCGACACCACTCCACAGGTGGAGGGTTCTAAAGCAGAGAAACTTATGCCTGGGGAACATACTTTGCCAGCATCTTGGTGGACATCAGAAAAAGTGTTCGAATTAGAAAAAAGAGCCATTTTTCACAAGTCTTGGCTATACTGTACTCACAGTTCGAGGTTCAAGAAGGCGGGGGATTACTTCCAATTTACAGTAACTGGGTTGCAGTTTTTCATAATCAAAGCTAAAGATGGATCGATCAATGCCTTTCACAATGTATGTCGTCACCGGGCCTATCCAATTGTGAGAAAAGACAAGGGCTCCAGCACAGTTCTTGGCTGCAAATACCACGGGTGGTCCTACAACGCCGACGGACTCTTGATCAAGGCACCACATTTCGACAACGTCGAGGGCTTCAAGAAAGAAGAAAACTCCTTGTTTCCGATCCATACCCACGTGACTAACCAAGGGCTCATCTACGTTAATTTTTGCAACGACCCAGACCAATTAATGCCATTCGAGACCTTTTTCGAGGGCCTTACAAAGGAAATGGAGGAGTTCGATTTCTCCGACTATGACTACAATATGTCATACGAATTAAGGGGAAGCTTTAACTGGAAAACCTTGATGGATGGATACCAAGAGTGCTACCACTGCCCTACTGCCCACCCTGGGTTGAACTCAGCCTTCAGGATGGAGACCTACAAGGTTGTTCCTAAAACAAGATATTGCAGGCACTACGCTGACATTGTTCGTGAAACGCCAGAGCCAGTGACTGACATGCCCGACGAAGGATCCTGGTTCCCATTTAGGAGAAAGAGTTCTACGAGCAGCGCCAAGGACGTGGAGGTGAAGAAAAACGTGGGCGGGGACTTCGACGGCTTGTGGCTCTATTGCTTTCCTTCGAATGGTATCAATTGCTACTCTCCAGCTTGGTATTCGATTAGAGTGTTGCCTCTCGGACCAAGTGATACTGTGTTGCAATACGACATCTACACCAAGAAAGGATTGGCCCCAGCGGACGCCAAGGAATTCATCGACTTTTTGCAATTGGTCGAGCTTGAGGATTTCAATTTGTGTGTCCTCACCCAGAAGAATTTGAATCAGGGCATCTACGATTCCGGATATTTGCACCCTACGAAGGAGCAGGGTGTTTTGTACTACCAGAAGGTGGTCAGAGACATGGTCAAGGAGCATTTCGCCATTGAAGAAAAAGCAGGGGGCATTGTAGACCCGGCTAAGATTGGAGGGAACTCAGCAAATGCCGATGTCCAAGAACTAAATGACCTATGCAACAAGTTGGAGTGTGGATCAGGTGACGCCAAGGCAGGTATGGATTGGTAGTTTGTTTAGCGCGAATAAGTGACACGGCGAAAAAACTGTAGAGCGCACCGCATTGCCATACCGCATTGAAGACACTAATCACAAGATAGAGAGGGTATCTGGGCAGTATGCAGTACTTCCGCGGCCTCGGCCCCACACCGGATGAATTTCACGCTACATGACGCTGTCTCCCCTCTCGCTGATTCCACCTCGCTTTCTTCTCCAGGTATAAGACCCAAGAACGACCCAAGCATCCACAGACTTAACCTAAGAGCCCAATTCAAGAATGTCGTTTATGGGTGGATCGGACTGTTCCGTTAATGGCAACGCTGTTGCCCAGCTTAATAAGCACTCTCAACAAGACAGATCACTTCAGAGGCAAACTCATCAGGCCCCTGTGGCGAGCAACCAAAACTTCCGGACTGAGAAAATGATGAACCAGCGGGACATGGATCGCTTTATGTCGGGTGGAACTAACTCTCCGAGTAGTTTCCAATTCCAGCCAATGCACCACGAGCTCAACAGGATTTCCAGTGGCTCGCAACAACTGCAAAATAGTTGGCAGCAAGATTTTCAAAAACAGAACATGGCACAAGCCCCGACGAGCAGAAGCATATCTCACTCACAACAGAACTCCTCCGCTAACTGGGCGCCCGAGTTCCACTCTTCGTCTCCTCTGATACAGACCCAACCACAGCATCAATTTCAAAATATGCAAAATCGATCTGGTCCTCTCATGGGTGGATATCGGCCCATGATGGGGATGTCCCAAATGATGCAACAAAACAATTTGACTAATGCCAATCAGAAAGAGGAGCCGGTCGTCGATTGGGACAACAGATTCGAGGAGATTGAGAAACTTAGTGAGTCAGCACAAGAATTGGCAGATGAATCCGCAACGCAAGACGCTACCGCGGAGGAGGATATAGTCATTGATGACAAGTATCAAGCGACCTTTCAAGAGGTATGGGACCTGTTGAACCTGGATGCCATAGAAAATGACTTCATCAGTCAGCAATACGAGGATTTTAAAAAGAGCCAAGAGCAGACCCTACCAGCTGACATGCTGCAATGGGAGAGAGATTTTGCCAAATATGCATCTACCAGAGCTAACTTTGGTGACTATAAGTTCGAAAGTGCTGAACTGAATCAGTTCTTGGATTTGCCCGCGGACCAAGATCCATATGAAATTGGACTCCAGTTAATGGAGAACGGCGCAAAGCTTTCAGAGGCAGCTCTAGCATTCGAAGCCGCGATTACTAAAGACGCTAACAGAGTCGAGGCTTGGCTCAAGCTTGGGGAAGTACAAACCCAAAATGAGAAAGAGATTGCTGGCATAACGGCGTTGGAAAAGTGTTTGGAGTTGCATCCAGAGAATTCTGAAGCTTTGATGACTTTGGCTATATCGTACATCAATGAAGGGTACGACAATGCAGCATTTGCTACACTTGAGCGTTGGATATCCACAAAGTACCCCAACGTTGCAGAGAAAGCGCGCCAAGAAAGCAACGTCATAACGGATGAGGACAGATTCACATTGAACAAGCGTGTTACTGAACTCTTTATCCAAGCAGCCCAATTGTCCCCCAACCTGGCAAACATGGACGCTGACGTTCAGATGGGACTCGGTGTCTTGTTTTATGCGCATGAAGACTTCGATAAAACGATCGATTGCTTCAAAGCAGCATTGTCAATCAGACCAGATGATGCCGTTCTCTGGAACAGATTAGGTGCTTCGCTCGCCAATCTGAACCGGTCGGAAGAAGCCGTTGACGCCTACTTTAAAGCATTGGAGTTGAAGCCTACGTTTGTTCGCGCTAGATACAATTTGGGTGTTTCTTGCATCAACATTGGTTGCTACAAGGAGGCTGCTGAACATCTTCTCAGCGGTTTGGCCATGCATCAAGTGGAAGGACAGGAATCGAATCTCAACCAGAACCAATCTTCATCTCTTGCTGAAACATTGAAGAGAGCATTCATCGCGCTGGACCGAAGGGACTTGGTCGAGTTGGTGAAGCCCGGAATGGACTTGGATCAATTCCGTGGGGAATTCAATTTCTAGAGTGTCTAGACTCAAAGAAATATCTAGCATGTGTATCCTCTAGTCTGCGCGGTAGTAAGCGATGATGCGAAATCTCGCATGCATCTCGAGTCATGTGCGATAAGCACTAGGTAGCAGTCGCACTATGACTCACTTGGCCATTGCCCAGCGGAGTCTGAAATCGCACTTCTAATTCTAATCCCTGTATCAACCCACACCTAGTATGACATTTCCCTTGTTGCCTTCTGTGGCTGACTTTGATTCGGCCAGGCAATTCTCTGTCACAGGAAGAGTATTATTGGATGGCTCCTCCGTGAAAGTTCGGAAACATGTATTCAATCAGATTCCAAACTACGTGGACATTTATGTCGATGCCTCACACTGCAATGGGACCGACGACATCATCGAACTACTCAACGTTGGCGCAAAGCGGCTCATTGTCACAGATGAACAGTTTGAAGGTGCTGTTGGCGCCGGACTCCCGGCCTCCAGGTTTATCATCGATACCAAGGTAGCCACCAAAAGCCAAGTTTCGAGTAATGCATCATTTTTGGTGAGAGAGGAATTAGATGCTGAGGCCTTTAAGAGCTACTCCTGCGGTGGAGAAAAGGAAGTCTTTCTTTGTGGTAGTCTTGCTCCGGATGTCGCTATCAAATTATCCGCAGTCGGCTACACTTTGGTGGTCAAATCATCTGAGTTGACCACGTCTGACGAAACGGGTAAGATATCTGTTGCGGATGTCTTTAGTTCATCTTTGGTGACTGATCGTCCCGATGGGCTCTTCACCACGCTAGTCACCACGGCTGCACCGGAGAACACTGCCTTAGGGATTGTGTATTCCTCCAAGGACTCCATTAAAGCTGCAATCGCCGAGGGCCAGGGGGTTTACCAGTCACGCAAAAGAACACATGAATTATGGTACAAAGGAAAAACCTCCGGAGCCACTCAGAAGTTGTTGAAGCTAGAGAAGGACTGCGACAATGATGTTGTGAAGTTCGTGGTGGAGAATAAAAAAGGGTACGGTTTCTGCCACTTCCCAAAAAACAACACGTGCTTTCATGACGAGGATTTGTCAGAAACCACAGAAAGCTACGGATCAGGGTTGGCGAAACTTGACGTGACTTTGGCTGACAGAATAGTCAACGCTCCCGAGAAACTGTACACGAAACGCTTGTTTGAGGATGATAAGCTTCTTCTTGCCAAGTTGAGGGAGGAGTTGGATGAACTTATCGAGGCAGGCGAGAAAACCGACAATAAGGATGAAGTTGCTTGGGAGGCTGCAGACCTCCTATACTTTACAATGGCTTTTTGCATCAAGAAAGGCGTTCGTTTAGCGGATATCGAGCGTAACTTGGACATAAAGAGCCTTAAAGTGACTAGAAGAAAGGGCGATGCAAAGGAGAAGTACGTGCAAAAGTCAGAAGAAAAACTCCCTGCAACCGCTGGGCCGACATACAAAATGACGACAATAGACACGAAATCTGCTTCCGAAGAGGAAGTTGAAACGGCATTAAAGAGACCAGTGCAAAAGACTGCCGACATCATGAAATTAGTTCTTCCTATAGTGCAAAACGTTCAGCAGAACGGCGACAAAGCTTTAGTGGAACTCACATCCAAATTTGATGGGGTTGATTTGACGTCTCCTGTTCTTAAAGCACCTTTTCCCGAAAGCCTCATGCGCATATCAAATGAAATGAAGCAAGCGATTGATTTATCAATGTCGAATATAGAGAAGTTCCACAGGGCTCAACTCCCTTCGGAGGAGGTAATGACAGTGGAGACCGCAGATGGTGTTTTCTGCTCGCGTTTTGCCAAACCCATTGAAAACGTCGGGTTATATGTTCCAGGCGGAACGGCCGTTTTGCCCTCGACTGCAATGATGTTGGGTGTCCCTGCTAAGGTTGCGGGATGTAAAAATATTATCTTGGCTTCACCTCCTGCCAGAAACACAGGCAAGCTAACACCAGAGGTCGTTTACGTTGCTCACAAGTTGGGCGCCAGCGCTATCGTCATGGCAGGCGGGGCACAGGCGATTACTGCATTGGCTTATGGAACTGAATCTGTGGTCAAGTGTGATAAAATCCTTGGACCTGGAAACCAATTTGTCACCGCGGCTAAGATGTATGTCCAGAATGACACACAAGCTTTATGTTCAATTGATATGCCAGCGGGTCCATCGGAGGTTCTTGTGATTGCTGATCAGAATGCTGACGCTGATTTTGTGGCCAGTGACTTGCTCTCTCAGGCAGAGCATGGTGTTGACTCCCAGGTGATTTTAATTGGTGTCAATCTTTCAAAGGCAAAGATTGCAGAGTTTGAAGAGGCGGTCCGGCGCCAAGCAGAAGTATTGCCCAGAAAAGACATCGTCGCAAAGTGCTTGGAGCATTCATTCACACTCCTAGTGAATGACTACGAGAAAGCTTTTGAATTGAGTAATCGTTATGCGCCGGAGCATTTGATTCTTCAAATCGACGAGGCCGAAAGCTTTGTTCCATCCCACATTGAAAATGCAGGCTCAGTATTCGTTGGTGCGCTCTCACCAGAGTCTTGTGGTGACTACTCGAGCGGCACAAATCATACATTGCCTACGTATGGCTACGCAAGGCAATATTCAGGGGTCAACACGGCCACTTTCCAAAAATTCATCACCTCTCAAAACGTCACGAAGGACGGTTTGAAGAGTATTGGAAAAGCTGTCATGACTTTGGCAGCCGTCGAAGGTCTTGAGGCCCACAGAAATGCGGTTCAGGTGAGAATGGATAAACTCGGGTTGCATTAGTAATAGATTAATGCCACAAATCTCACAGGCTGCACTAACTTTAACGTAGTTCTTTTACAAAGTGAAGCATGTAGTACATATCATTTATTCGTGTTCTGGCTAGATGTAGTCTCACAATTTCGATCCTTCAACAAATCCAGTTCCTTGTGCGATCGAGGCCTTCAACCCATCAATGGCCACCTTTACCATCTCTTCCTCTTCCTTTGTTTGAATCAATTTGGATGGTGCCTCGAAAGACACAACTTGCCCGGCATGCAAATGCACAGGCACGGAAAAGAAGTCGACCCCAAGAGAAGAGGACAACTTTTGTCCTCCTTCAAGTGCGGGCAAGAATACATAGGCAGAGTCAGGCATCTGCACAGGAGAGGAGCTGTCGAATGAGTTCAAGACATACTCGGCGAACCTGAAGCCGGCATACGCCATCGACAAAGTGGCAGAGCCTGCACCATTCTTTGCCTTGACCACTTCATCACCGCCGAATTGTACTCTGTGGATAAATTTCTCATAGTCTGGTTTCGAGATGCTCTTGACTTTCTGTGAGATCGAAGGGTCGAAGTTAATGAGCGGCACGATAGTATCACCAGAGTGACCACCAATCACCGAGATTTTACCTTTCAACAGGTCAGGGGACTCTCCAATCAATTGCCCCAAAAAGGTTTCAGCACGCACGGAATCAAGAGTAGTCACACCGAATAATTTTTGAGGATTGAAAACACCCAATTTCTTCAAGACAGCAGCAGCAATGGCGACAGTGGCATTGACTGGGTTTGAGATGATCAAAATGGACGCATTGGGGCACGTTTTACCGATCTCGGCCACCAAGTCTCTTATAATCAGAGCATTGATGTTGAACAAGTCGGCACGAGTCATTCCGGGTTTTCTTGGGACTCCTGCTGGTATGACGACAACTTCTGAGCCCAGCAATGCTTGCTTAAGGGCGGATTTGTCATCTTTGGATTGAGGTTGGTGTCCTGTGACCTTTGCTGGCGTGTTTATGTGAGAGAGATCAGCAGCAACGCCATGGGCATTGACGATGTCAAACAAAGAGAGATGTGTGACCCTCTCGTTAAGCTTCATGAGCAATGATAACGGCTGACCGATACCACCGGCAGCACCACAGATTGTGACTTTCACCATATCGGTATTACTTGATTTTGGGCTTCGTTGGTTGAGATGTGATTGCACTTATCAGAATCAGCGATTGAAGACAGGCAAGGCCGACGAAATGAAGAGGAGGGGACGACTTTAAGTAGAGTCAGGCAAGACTGCAAAATACGCGTGGGGCGCCTGCGCACAAGGCTCGAAATCTCACATGGACATGAGCGAGCCTCGGAAATGTTCCTTTGAGGGGATCCGCGACCGAGCTCTTTGGTCTCAGCTATTCTTTTTCCACAATGAGCTGCCACGCACAAAAGCGAAATACATCATCAAGACCGTCCGGGGCGATGAAAAAGGCGTTCCCGAAGCTGGGACACGAAGGGGGCCGTGAAGACCGGGTCACGTGGGTTTTGGCGCTGCACAGCAAAGCGGCAAGCTAGGCTCGGACGAGACCCCAGGAATCTTGGTGCGCGCAGACGGGACGCGGTAAACCCGTGCACCCAAGCCGCGCACCTCACATTGGACTGGATCTTGAGCGACACCCCATTTTGGTACGGTACCAACCATGAAGTTTATCTATTTGTTGGGCTTGAGTGCCACATTGGTGTCGGCATTCGACTGTTCCGTGAAAGAGTTGGCGCAGTATGACTTCCAGTCCAAGAAAGGCACTTACAGCGACTCGAACACCTTGTCCACGCCTCCCTCCAAGACCACACATAAGTGGAGTATCGCCATCTGCGATAACTTGAACGAGAACAAAGAGTGTCCTCCCAACTCCGAGTTGTGCGGAACAACAAGCGTGGAGTTGGAAGGCAAGTCGATACTATCAGAGATTGTGGGATTCAACTCCAATTTGCAGAAGTCCTACCACCCGTTTTCGGAGAACGGGTCGAAGGAGAGCGGCATAAATATCAGCTACACTGGTGTAAACTGGGGAGATAGACTAGTGAACGCAAACATCAAATTTATCTGCAGCACGGGAAGTGATTCCGAAGATAAACTCCACATTGTCAAGTGGGATGGGGAGACATTCGAGGGCGAGATGCGTACCCTGGCCGCCTGTGTCAAAGACAAGAGGAAGCAAAAGGCACCGGAGAAGCAGAAAGACAACAGTGAGTCATGGGGTTGGTTCACCTGGATTTTCATCTTCATGGTGTTGTTTTTGAGCATTTACATTATTGGTGGAGCTTGGTTCCAGTACAGTAAGGGCAACTCCATTGACTTTATGTCGGCCTTGAAGGAGGTCTTGGAAAATTTCGTTGACCTCTTGAGAGGTTTGCCTGGCTTCGTGAAAGAGATCATCGAGAAGGTCTCGGGAAGCTCGAATAGAGGCGAGTATAGTGCCGTGTAAGCAATCAAATAGGCCTTATTTTAATCTCGGATCTGTTGTCTATCCGTCATATAGTCTGCGTGTAAGCCTACACACATTTTATTGAGTACGGACCCATCGCCCCAAAGAAAGCAGACTGTAGATATCCGGCTGCTCGCAATCAAGTTCATTTCGACAGCCTACTGCCGTTGTACAATCTATGCCCGTTTCGGCACCTCACCGACGCAGTGGGGTACCCACATGATAAGACGCTACGAGTCAGTGCGAAAAAAAGAAGTCAGACTAGCTGCGACCGTTTTCTCAGAAGTGAGGCCCGTGGACTACACAAACCCTAGTCATGTCAACTATCACGGAGTGCATCAAGGCCTTAGGGCCTGATGAGAAGTTCTGCCTGTTTGAGTTCTTTCCACCTAAGACTGACACAGGCTTTCGCAACTTGCTTGCCAGGTTGAACAGAATGATGGCCTTGAACCCTCTTTTTCTCACTGTCACCTGGGGAGCCGGAGGCTCTACCAGCGAGAAATCGTTGGACTTGGCATCGACATGCCAGAAAGAATTGGGAGTACCCACAGTCTTGCATTTGACTTGTACCAACACGAACAAGGAGGTCATCGATAATGCTTTGGCGAAGGCCAAATCAGCGGGTATCAGAAACATCTTAGCCCTTCGTGGTGACCCTCCAAGGACACAGGAATATTGGACGCCCAACTGTGATTTCCAGAATGCAGTTGACTTGGTCCGCTACATCAAGAAGCAATACGGGGACTATTTCTGTATCGGTGTGGCGGGATATCCAGAGGGCCATGTGGAAAGTGCTAATGTGACGCAGCAAAACCCCAGAAAAGACCTTCCTTACTTGATTGAAAAGGTGAAGGCCGGTGCAGAGTTCATAATAACCCAGTTGTTTTTCGACGTCAACAAGTTTGTTGCCTATGAGAAAATGTTACAATCGGTCCCTGAACTCGCTGACATCGTGCTTCTTCCCGGTTTAATGCCCATCACCACGTATAAGGTTTTCCACCGCTCCACAAAACTCTCCCACGCCTCAGTGCCCAATCATATTTTGCACAAGCTCGAGGCCCCTGGCAACGACGACAATATGGTCAAGTCCATTGGTATCGACGTTTTAACCAGTATGATATCTGAGATCAACGCAAAAACCGATGGAAGAATTAAGGGCTACCACTTCTACACGCTCAACTTGGAAAAGTCGGTGGCTTTTATTGTGGAAAACTCTGAAGTGTTTAAAAGACAAATCATAGATCCCAGTGTTGACCATGATGATGCCATTGGTTCAGATTCGGACGACGATGCTCTGAATATTGAATCCACCCAGCAGGAATACCTCAAAAGAAGGAATCTAATGCTCAACGACAAGAAGGCTGCTGCGTTGCCAAAAGGTCTTGCTAAGGATCGGAAGACCATAGTCGACATCAGTACTGGTAAAGGTGCGTTAGGAAAGGACGCAACATGGGACGAGTTCACTAATGGTCGATTTGGTGACTCCAACTCTCCAGCATACGGTGAAATCGACGGTTACGGGCCAAATTTGAAGCTCCACAGCACCGAAAAGGTGATAGAAACCTGGGGATCACCTGAAATGCCAGCAGACGTTTCGAAATTGTTCACAGATTATTTGTGCGGGAAAACAAAAGTGTTACCATGGGTAGATCAGGGTGTTTCTGCAGAAACGTCTCTCATCCAGGAGGAATTATTCGAGTTCAACAACAAAGGCTGGTTTACTTTGGCATCCCAGCCGGCGGTCAATGCATGCGACTCTTCGGATAAGATTCTTGGATGGGGTCCAGCACATGGACGTGTTTTTCAGAAAGGTTTTGTTGAATTTTTCATTCCAAAAGTCGATTGGGATTCGAAACTCTCCGTGCGGTTGGCAGACTTGATCAGCGAGAAGACAATCACTTACTACAGGGGAGATTCTTCCGGCGAAGTTAAGTCCAACTTGCCTACCGGGGAGCAAAGGCAAAATAGCAAAACAGCAATTACGTGGGGAGTGTTTCCTTCCAAAGAAATATTGCAGCCTACAATAATCGATTACGAATCCTTCAAGGCCTGGAACGATGAAGCCTTTTTATTGTGGGTTGAATGGGCTAGATGCTACAAAAGCGATACAAACGCCCACAAGTTTTTGTCGAGTATCAGCAAGGACTACTATTTGATAAGTATGATACACCATGACTTCACGGACGAGTTTGCTCTATGGACCACATTGCTCGAGGACTGACTCACAATTCAGCCAAAGCTATAGGGTGCCGCGATACCGAAATCTCGCGATCCCATAGATTTGGCCAATATAATAGATAAACACGTCATATTTTTTCACGAGGAGGCATTTTTGAGATTCCGAAGCAGGCCCTCTAGTAGCTCAATGTATTTCGCCACAATACCATTGTTGAGAAGCTGATACAAGTCGGAATTGGGGATTGGCGGTGTGTAAGTACAGCATTCATTTGTGAGGAGAACAATTCCATTCAAGACAGAAGTGCCCTTTTTTAGCTCTAGACGACCGCCAAGCGGGATCGGTAAAGGGTTGTTTGTTGTCAGGTGGGATGGGTTCATGAACAGAAGCTCTTCAACTTCAATCGCTTGGAAATAATTGTCCGATGCGTCTTTAAGAAGAAACTTGTGGGTTGCTTTCGTGCTTCGCAGTTTTGACTCTGATTCCGGAGCATCTAGATCTATACCGTAAATGACCGGTCTGTTTACGTGCTCCATTCGCTCAAATAGAGCGGTATTCGGATTATGAATGTATCTCCATTCCTCGAGCGCCTTTTCCTTGGATTCAGAGACATCGTCAATCCGTAGGATGTAGCAAGTCAACAGATTTTGCAATTTAGCATCTTCGATGTCTTCGTATTCCTCAAGCACAAATCGATTCGAATCCAAGGAGGCCATCTAGTCAGTTGTGTTGCCTGATGATCGCGCTCCAGACATGGCAGCAACCTGCACTTCGCAAATAGCAGACTGTGCTTCATTCCTTTTGGTAAGGAATTGAAGGACGACCCTGAGTTCGTCAATTGATGCCAGATGGCAGAAATCGGCTTCGGTATTATCACCAGTTACAGACTACCATGCCGTCTTGAAGATTTGTGCCCTTGGGTGCGATCTAACCAAAGCTACTTAGTAGCAGCAAACTGAATCCAGTCGCACCGTTCTCCCCACAGCATCGCAATCGTTTCTAGATCACAGACATAAGGCGCTGTGCACATAAAAGCGATGCTTTTCGTCCCCGAAGATGAAGAGTACGACGGTGATAAACTCATAGCTGCTCAAGAAAACCATGGGGATTCCGAGGAACATGTGCCTCAGGTTGCGGAGGAAGACCTCCCGCCAATCGAGATCTCAGATGCTCGTACTAAGGACTACTACGACAAGATCAACCAAGAAGATGAGTCGATACCCGTCGTCCGGGAACCATCAGCGCCATCAATTGCAGTGTATGATTTCAAAGAGGTTCTCTGCAACTTGCCACTTCACTTCTATCAAGAGATAGCAGAGACCATTTTGGCGAAGGATGGTCTCTTAGTCATGGGGAGAGGTTTGGGATGCGAGGTCTTAGTCGCTAATGTCCTCTTTGCTCTTAGCACGCCTTACGTTTCACTTGAGCGGGGAAACAGCACGCAAAAGAAGCGAAGCCTCGTGATTCTACTCAACGCAAGGGACCAGGAGATTCTGCAGATCGGAAATGCCATGTTGGAGCTCAAATGGATGAACGAAGCGTTGGGAGACGGTTCTGACGATAACGAGGATGATTGGGGGTCGCCTTTGAGGGTCGTGAACGCTTCGGAAATATCCAACACCACCCGTAGACGGGCCGTATACGAAGACGGTGGCGTCTTATCCATCAGCTCAAGAATCCTCGTTGTGGACCTTTTATCCGGAATCATAAGACCAAACGATATTACTGGTATTTTCATCATGCACACCGAACGAGTCAGGGAAACCTCAAACGAGTCCTTTATCGTGAACTTGTATAGGGATGGAAACCAGTGGGGTTTTGTTAAGGGTATATCCGACGAACCCGAGTCCTTCACCGGCTTTACCCCCCTTGCCACCAAATTAAAAATTCTCAGGCTATCGAATGTCTTCTTGTGGCCAAGATTTCACGTGGAAGTTTCTCAACTGTTACTACAATCCGCCACTTCCCACAAGACGAGTAATGGCATGGTCACAGAAGTGAGTGTCAAGTTATCCTCAAAAATGGCAAAAATCCAGTCGGCGATTTTCTCGTGTCTTCAAGCATGCTTAAATGAGTTACGGAGACATAACCCAACTTTGGAAACGGAGTACTGGGATATCGAGAATGTTCATGACGAGGATTTTGTTCAAAGAGTCCGTATCTCCTTGGACTCGCAGTGGCATAGGATCTCTCGAACATCGAAACAGCTTGTTTACGATCTCGCGACATTGGTGGATCTTTTACAGAGCCTTGTGAGAGAGGATTCTTTGAAATATTATCAAAAGGTGCAGGGCATTCTAGATTCTAACATACGGAGCTCGAGTGCGGGAAACCTCGGCACCGTGACCACAAGTCCCTGGTTGATGATGGATGAGGCAACGACAATCATTTCGTATTCGAAAGAAAGAGCTTTGGGCAAAGTCAATCTTCAAACCAAGCAGCTCAACATAGATGATCTGAACGAGTCAGTCTTCGATACTCAAGTGGTTTATAACTTGGAAGAACTACCCAAGTGGGAACAATTATCGCTAATAATCGATGATATTATGCATGAGAGGTCATTGGATACCAAAAACCAGGATGGTCCTATTTTAATCATGTGCTCGGGAGAGAAAACCGTGAAGCAACTCAGAGGAGTAATTTCCCGTTCCAAAAAGAAAGAAAACACCGTCACAGGCAAGAAATCATTTACTGCTCGCAGATATATGCTTTCGCAGCTTGAAGATTACATTGCATGGAAAAACATCACATCTCTCACAAAAAGACTTAATTTAAACTTCGAGAAAAATGCTGATGGCGAGGCTGACGAGGATGAGAAATTGCAAACTTCGAAAACGTTCACTCGCGGAAATAATATCCCACAAAGCAAGAGAAGAAGAACAAGGGGTGCTGCGGCAGTTGCAAATGTATCACGCTTGTACTCAGGAACAACATTTGACCGTAGTGCAGGGGCCGTCGACCTAGATGCTGACATTATTGCTACAATAGAGGATCAGTTGAAACGTGAGGAAGACACTGAAAGCCATCTGGACAATGAAAAAGGACCTGAAGACAATCTTTTTGTTGACAACCCTAACGAGCTGTCACTGGAATTCATCATGCATCAAATCGAGCGGTTCAATCAGGTTATCATTGAAGCATATGATAAATACACCAATGAATTTCTTCTACAGGAGTTGAGTCCCTCATATATCATCATGTATGACCCGGATTTAACCTTCATAAGAAGAGTCGAGATTTTCCAGGCCATGAACCCAAAGAAACCAGCCAAGGCATTTTTCATGTATTATGGAACGTCAGTTGAAGAACAAACACATCTTCTTAGAATTAAGAAGGAGAAATTGGCATTCACCAGACTTATCAAGGAAAAAGCATCGCTTGGCAAGCACTTCCAAACTGAAAAAGATAATTGGAAATTCCACATAAGAAAGCCTCAGGTTGTCAATACTCGTATTGCAGGAGGCGCCAATTTCCGAACAGAGTCTGACGAGATGAGAATTATAGTAGACACACGAGAGTTTTCCAGTTCATTGCCAAACCTCCTATATCGTGTCGGCATCAAGGTTATTCCTTGCATGCTTACTGTGGGAGACTATATTATTTCACCCAAAATCTGCATTGAGAGGAAGGCCATTCCTGATTTGATCGCAAGTTTCAAGAGTGGTAGGTTATACCAACAATGCGAGCAGATGTTCCGTCATTACGAGCTTCCCACGCTTCTAATTGAATTCGACGAATCTAAGTCATTCTCATTTGCGCCATTCTCAGAATACAAATCGCCTGGGCAAAGGTCTAGTACACTGGCAGTGCCAAAAATTCTGGAGTTGCAACTGAATCTTACGGAGCTCTTGATATGCTTTCCGAAATTGAAAATCATCTGGTCTTCCTCTCCATACGAGAGTGCACAGATCCTATTAGAACTTAAAGCAAGCCAAGATGAACCGGACGTCAATGAAGCGTTATCGAAGGGCGTCAATGCCTCAATTTCTACGAGTGAAGGGCCACCGGCCTTGAATGACGATGCCATCGACCTCCTTCAAACTATTCCGGGCATAAACAATACGAATTATTTCTCTGTGATTCAAAAAGTAAGGAGCCTAGCGGAGTTGGTGACCTTATCACACGATGCCTTAGGAGAATTGATTGGCGAAGAGAATGCTAACAAAGCATACAATTTTTTTAACAAAGAGATCGCTTAAACATATAGCATGTGTGGAGAGCTGCGATGTGCGTCTATTTTTATCCCTCACGCGGTTGTTATTGCTTCGCGTCATCAAACAGATCGTCTACCTTCGTGAGCAACCTGTGTCAAGAGTAACTTCCGCAAAAGTCAACAAAGAAAGGCCACTGAATTGCATCATTCTTGGGCTCCATGTCCCAAAGGTTTAGGAATCCCAGTGGACCCAAAGTGAATGGTAATTCTTTGAACGCTAAATCGGACGGCTCTTCAAAAGCCAAGCATAGATACATAGAATTCAAATATCTTTATTTCCAAATCCAGAAGCTCATAAATAAAGACATCCAATACAGTTTCAAGTATGAGCAGTTGAAGACACCAGAACTTCGGCTTTCTCTTATAAAACCGCTTGCTTCAAGAATCATCGAGTTAAGCAGGATCTCCGCCCTCGAGGATGTCCAAAAATATTTTTGGTCTGCCACTGGAGGAGCTTCCTATACTTACGAGAACCTTCATTACGGACCACCATGCTATGGTTCCCTTGCACTTGAAGATGCGTCGAGTCAGCATATCTCGCCACATGTCGTCTATGTCCTATTGCTCTTGAAGTATGAGTATATGATCCAATCCGAGAATCACCTCATCATGTATGATTTACTCACCACTAAATCAACAATATGCGAGCTATTGGCCATCAGGATGCTAAGAGAATATAACTCAAGCAATCGGATTAACATCTTGTTCATTAATCCAATGCGTCATCATAATGAACAAGAAAAATTGAAAAACACGAAGCACCTTGATTGTTTCAACACATTAGAGTTGTCAATTCTCTCCAAGTCAAAGAAGTTCTTGTCGCAGCCTGTGATAGTAGCTATTCTCGATCGGGTTTACAACGGTGAGCTTATTATCAAGGATCAAACCGAGACCGACACAAGAAGTTGGTCTGAAATTCTCAGGCCGAGTCGGTCGAATAGAAACTTTGACGAGGGACACCCCCTCAGCCCCAATCCTGATTTTGAAAGAGGACCCTTCGACAACAGCCATGGCCTGTTCTCAGAGAGTAAGTTTGTCAACTACAAGTTCAATGGGACAACAATTAAAAAAATCTTTGTGCGCTCCAATGTGGTACCCAAATACCAGTCTTTGGTGATTAACTTGAAATACGCATTTTTGACATTGCTCTTTTTGGCCTTGGTTTTCAAGCATAAAAAGAATTCCCAAGCGCATGACCTGGGTATGAATTCGGCTTTCTCTTTCTTGTTTTGGATGGTGGCATTGAGCTTCAACTTTGACGTGATTGTTAAACTGCTTCATATTGAGTACAAATTCTTGAAAAAAATAATATGGACATACGTTGACATGTTAATTGTTCTACTTATCGATATTTCTTTTGTTTTTCGAATTCTATACGGGTTGGGGAAGATCGATAGTGGAACTTACTATAACTTCTTCAGCTTAATCTCGATTTTGCTATTCCCGCGGATGCTTTCAGTTTTCAACAATTATGAGTTTTTCAACATGATCATTTTGTCGTTGAAAAGAATGACTTGGAATGTGATAGCCATGTTTTGCTTGTTTATTTCTTTGATTTTTGGTTTTTTTCTTTGCTTCATCAGTTTGACTATTGATCTTTCCATCTACGAGGTCGGTTTCGCGATGCTAAAGGTGTTTTATGGGTTTACCCCAGCAGTCTGGGACAATTGGGAACGTTATAATGTCCTAGGACGTTTTGTGCAATTGGCTTTTTTACTGCTTATGCAATTTGTTGTGACCACAATTCTCGCTATTGTGCTCAGCAACGTCTTTGTCAAGGTCAGTGAGACGAATAAGGAAGAATTTGAGTATTTGAAAACTACCAACTTGATCATTTATTTAAAGTGGGCTAGATTGCAGTTGTCACCGAGGAACGAGGGGTCGATTGTTGTAATTTTCAATTCCATTGTTAAGATCTTCAAGCTTCCGATAATCTTGATAATTTACATTTACGAGATTGTGATCAAAGATAATAAGATATTATCCCAGGCCCAAAGAAAGAACTTGAAGAACTTTACGTTCCTTAGCCGAGATCAGGACCTTTACGCAGATGCGGACATGGTGATGCTAGGAAACACGAATGAGAGCGATTTGGAGAACAGCTCGTTAAATTTTATGTCACGGCGGGGATCGCAATTCGAGCCCACAAGAGGCCTTTCGGCCGGGGAATACTCGGGTGTTGCAGCAGAGCGACACCCAGGTGTACTTGAAGCAAAGGACAGGTCAACAAGTAGGCCTCTGCGGACGCAAAAACGCCTCGTACCACAGCAGTCACAAAACACACTCTTGGGATTCCGCAGCGGTCTGGTGGACTCCATGTTTATTGACGACTTTTTGGGAAGGAAATATAATGTGGGACGTCTACGGTCCAACCCGTCACAGATCCGACTACAGAAAATGCGAAGAAGAGACACAAGCGAACAGAAATCGAACAAAGAAGTTGTGCTGAGGCTTGAAAGACTCGAGGAAACCATCCACAAGCTTGTGGCCAGAAATGACCGGGTTCATGACCAGGAGCCTAGCGAATACGCGGTTAAAATGTACGTTAAGGACGATGACCTTGAAGACGAGTGGGTGGATTCTGAGTCGCTAAGTGATACAAATAGTGTGGAGACGGAGCAGCACGCACCACCTAGCAGCCGAAAATCCGCTGCTGGATAAAGGAAACATGTGCATTTTGCATGTGTGGGGTTCCGCCAGCACGTGCAAACAACCGCGTGGTTGTAGTCCACGAGCGGTGGGAAGCCAACGCGAAGTATTTCCGCATGCGGGTCGTTATCAGGCACGGGGACTCGGGATTCAGCTGCCGTTTCGCGGCAGACTGTCCGTAACACCCATTGTTACATGAGCTGAGCCGTGACCGCCGAAAGCCGAAGGATCGCCGGACTGCTAGCCCGAATTGGGACACGGATCCCGGCTGCGGTACAGCGCTTTGCTTCAGGAAAATAGAAAGGCCGAAGAGGCGGTCTTGGGTGGCACACGTGAGCGGACGGTTGTTCCGTGCAGCAGGCCAATCACTGGGGTCGGCGCCGCACTTACCAGGCCCCAGATCGGAGTCGACCTGCAGGGATGATTAATAACATGGGTGCGATTCGACAATCCTGTGCTTACGCCGCCAATTCAGGCCAGAGCATTTGACAACGAAAAAAAGAAAGTCCGCATTCTGCGTGCATGCACATCTCACGGGTGTATAAAACATCCGACGTAGCCCGTTGCCCCAACCCGCCTTTAACTTTTCGAATCACCGATATACTCGTACTTCAAGAATCTTGTGGTTGACTGTTCGATTTGAAAATTCTAATTGCCGCATTGCCAGCTCGCCAACCTCCCAGCAATCAGCCAAACTGCCGCGACCTAACACCGCTATACCTGCTTAGCCGAATCAGTTGCACCGCAGATAATCTTCGCGCAGCTTTTTTTTACATCTGAAATTTCATTCGCTCGAGTCCAGGGCATTTTTTTTCTCAAACTTTCGAGTTTCTCAATCACCCCAAGCATTTTTTCTTCCTGATGCCCCACAACACCATGACCCACATAGAAGTGCCGCAAAACCACGTTCAGATTGGCGGGAGGAAATCCAAGTTGGCCGTGATCCAGCTGAAAATCGTCAAGCGTGACATCGAGAAGGCGTTCCCCGACCTCGCGTGCTCCATCCTAGCGTTGAGCACGTTCGGCGACAAAGTGCAGCTGAAGCCGCTTTACTCGTTTGGCGGCAAGTCGCTTTGGACGAAAGAGCTCGAGGCGCTTTTGTTGGAGCCAATCGGCGACTACCCCAAGTTGGACCTCATTGTGCATTCATTGAAGGACATGCCCACCCACTTGTACGACGAGTTCGAGTTGGGATGCATCATGGAGAGGGAAGATCCCCGGGATGTTCTTGTGATGAGAAAGGGCTCCTCCTACAAAAGCCTTAGCGACTTGCCCTTTGGTGCCGTGGTTGGCACATCCTCGCTCAGAAGACAAGCACAGCTCCGCAAATCCTGCCCACACCTCAATTTCCACGATGTGCGGGGCAACCTTGCCACGCGGATCTCCAAGCTAGACGACCCCGACTCTCCCTACGCCTGCATTGTGTTGGCTGCCGCTGGCCTCATTCGCGAGGGCTTGGAAGACAGAATCACCTGTGCCTTGGATGCACCAGACATGTACTACGCAGTTGGCCAAGGCGCGCTCGGAATCGAAATCAGAAAGGACGACCCGGTGATGAAACCGCTCCTTTCCCAGCTCGAGCACCGCCCGACTGCCTACTGTTGCACTGCCGAGAGAGCCATGATGAGGATCTTGGAAGGCGGCTGCTCTGTGCCCTTGGGTGTCCAAACCCACTACAATGAGCTCACACACGAGCTCTATTTCAAAGGAATTATCGTGAGTCCCGACGGCACTGAGTCCGTCGAGGCCGTTGTGAATGCTGTGGTGAACAGCAAAGATGATGCAGAAAAGGCCGGCGAGGAAATGGCCCACAAGTTGACCGAGCTCGGCGGAAGAAGAATTTTGAACGCCATCAACTTTGACAAGATCAACGAAGCGCCCAGCAGCTCCGAGCAGTCCTCGGTGAACACGTTCTCCGTCTAGGCTTCTGGCTAGACTCTGCATATTCCCATCCAGTCCGCTGTCCTCTTCAGCAGACATCTGTCATTTCATTTCCTTATGAACCATGTTTCATTTACACACTCGCTGTCGTGTGACTCGAGACTTATCCGGCATCATGGCGCCATCTGATACTCTTGCGCCTAATTTTACTTTGTATATACTGCACACCTTTAATACTTCCCTGAGTTACTACCCTGAGTTACTACCTTTAGTTCTCCCTCACTCTTAATGCGGCCCATTCAAGGTGAAGATCGATGACCCCGGAAATCCGGGGTGTGGTTTTTTCCTACGCTCGTACTTTCTTTTTCGGCTTTTTTTTTTTTTTTTTTTTTTTTTTGGACCAGCTCTTGTCGTAAGCCGCTGTGTTTCTAGTTGTTATCATGCGCAACGAGGCTCAGTGGCTTGTGCCTCCAAAAGAAGCCTTTGTAAGCCCGATCAGATTCTAGGCGATAGGTTTAGAGAATAGCGGCTTTGCAGGCTGCGAGTCTTCAGACAAAGGATGATATCCGAGGTTCACGCAGCACCGCGAAAGCAGTGCTGATGCACCCGAATCACGAAAACCGGGATGATGTGGATTCGGGATTTCGACCCGGTTTATCCAAACGTCTGCGGTAGAAACGGCCGGGTCTCCATTTGTCCTGGTGGCAAATATGGGGAGACTCGTGCATAAAGGGTGTTGTCGCGTCCGGAGCCGACCGAATCGGCCCACTCTCGTTTGCTCGTTTAATCTCGTACATACAAAGTTCGTTTATATTTTATAGCAGCGCATCTCGCAGAAACTCTGTTTTTCTGCCAACCACCAACACACTAGCCTGAGATTCCAGCTTCCAGTGGGCCACTCAACCATCGTCTTTCTATTTGCACCTGAGCTAGCGCCTTAAGACCGCCCGAAATGGATCTCGTTCTCGAAGCTGCCGACAGCTATCTTTTTGACTATGCATACGCCAAGCTCTTACCCAAGGATGGTGCCATGGCTCAGTACTTCAGCCAGGGCCAGAGCAATGCATTTGCAAATAAAACCGTCATTGGCGGCGGCAAAGCGCTTCCATTACCAGTGACGTATTTGGTGAACCAGATCAAAAAGCTCCAAAACACGGATGAAATCTACGGCCAGGTGCCTCCAACGTTGTTTGCCGAGTCCAAATATGCGGCGGAGTCGTTTCTTGCCAGAAGCAGCATCTTGCGAGAGTTCACATCCATCATGATCATCACGATTCTCTTCGGCTGGATCCTCTATTTCGCCGTGGCCTCATTGTCCTACGTGTTTGTTTTTGACAAGAAGATCTTCAACCACCCCCGGTACTTGAAGAACCAGATGTCGTTGGAGATCTGGCAGGCATTCACCGCCATCCCCGTGATGGTGGCGCTCACCGCGCCGTTCTTCATTCTTGAGTTGAACGGTTTCTCCCGGCTCTACTTTAACGTCGACCAGGCGAACGGTGGATGGTGGGCCATCCTCTTCCAATTTCCTGCGTTCATTCTCTTCACCGACTGTGGCATCTACTTCATCCACCGCATCTTGCACTGGCCCTCGGTCTACAAGAGGCTCCACAAGCCCCACCACAAGTGGATTGTTTGCACCCCATTTGCATCGCATGCCTTCCACCCAGTTGACGGATGGGCTCAGTCCTTGCCTTACCACATATACCCTTTGGTTTTTCCATTGAATAAGGTGTCCTACTTGTTGTTGTTCACGTTTGTCAATTTCTGGACCGTCATGATTCACGACGGCAGCTACTGGTCCAACGACCCTGTGGTCAACGGCACCGCGTGCCACACGGTGCACCACTTGTACTTCAACTATAACTACGGGCAATTCACCACGTTGTGGGACCGGTTGGGCCGGAGCTACAGGCGCCCAGACGACTCCTTCTTTGTGTCGAACGACATAAAAGAGGAGGAGAAGTTGTGGAAAGACCAGACCCGGAAGATGGAGGTCATCCGGGGCAAACTCGAGGGAAAATCAGACGACAGGGTATATGTCGGCTCTAAGTAGTGTATACAGATAATTAATGTTTGGATTTACCCTAGGCACCGGCGCCTTTCGTGCTCCTTGCTGCTATCTCGGAAGTTGCTCTACGTGGAGTGAGTGTGCACCGCGCGGCAGCCTCTGGCACATCAGCACCTTCGCTCCAGAAGCGCAGTGACACCTCTGCCCTTAGCTTCCATCAGCACAATGCCTCTTTCCCAGCCATCAATCGTGGCCCCGTCACTGATCCTAACCATTGGCCCCTACCGACATCGCAAGGATCTCAGCCGTCAGCTGGTGCTTCTGAAGTACAGCATTATTGGGTATATAGCTGCAGGCACATATGGTAAGGTGTACAAGGCAAAGTCGAAGTTGCAAGCCAAGCCCGAGTCGGATGAGGACACGCAGATGGATTTGGACTCGTTGCCGCTGGTCAACGACAAGTCCGAGGCCAGTGGCACCGACGTGCCATACTTCGCCATCAAGAAGTTCAAGAGCGACAATCACCAGTCTGCAAAGCCCGTGGGACTAAACGGAAACGGGCACGACGTGAACGGAAACGAGATAGTCTACTATACTGGAATCTCCCAGTCTGCCATGCGTGAGATGTCGCTTTGCCGGGAGCTCAGCCACAAGAACATCACCAAGTTGATGGAGATTCTTCTAGAGAACAAGTCCATCTATATGGTGTTTGAGTTTTTCGAGCACGACTTGTTACAAATCATCCACACCCACTCACACCCCAACACAAGGCCCATTCCCGAAAAGACGCTCAAGTCGCTAGTGTGGCAGGTATTGAACGGGGTCACGTTCTTGCATCAAAACTGGATTTTTCACCGGGACCTCAAGCCAGCAAACATCATGGTTTCTAGCGACGGCGTCGTGAAGATCGGGGACTTGGGCCTTGCGAGAAAATTCAACAATCCCTTGCAGAGCTTGTACACTGGTGATAAGGTGGTGGTCACCATCTGGTATCGGGCGCCCGAGCTCTTGCTTGGTGCACGCTACTACACCCCCGCCATTGATCTCTGGGCAGTGGGCTGCATCCTCGCGGAACTAATATCGCTCAGACCCATTTTCAAGGGCGAAGAAGCGAAAATGGACATGAGCAGCAAGAAGTCCATACCGTTCCAGAAAAGCCAGCTTCAAAAGATATTCGAGATCCTCGGCACGCCCACCACAGAGGTGTGGCCGACTCTCCCTAAATACCCGGATTTCCTTGCATTCAAACAGCATTTTCTCCTGTCGAGCTCGACGGTGTATCCTCCACACTTGAATAACTGGTTTAACATGGTTGGCGGCAAAAACCCACAGTGCCTATCGCTACTCAAAAAGCTCTTACAGTTCGATCCAGCGCAGCGAATTTCTGCCAACGAGCTGTTGCTTCACCCCTATTTCCTAGAGCCGCCGAGTGTGGCCGAACACGCGTTCGATAGCAGCAGCTCCAAATACCCCAAACGCCGCATATACACCGACGACACTGACATCGTTTCCCACATGAGCAACTACAACGGCACCAAGAGACACGGTCGCGACGACAATGTCGCCAAGAAAAGACACAGGTAACTTTCAGCATATAACGTAAAATCTTCCATCACAATGATTTAGCGCTTGTAATCAAGACTAGTGTAAGACTGCAAAAGCTCCACATCGCACCTGATTCTGGTGTGCACCCCGCCATACGGAACCACGCGACTGTGCTGCAGCATAAGTGAGAGTCAAGCCAACACCCCTCCGAAGTCACAAAAGCGGTCCACTTATTAGGCCTCTTTAAAAGATTCGGCGGTCAAAGCTGCAACTGGGTGATATAGATGCCGAGTTATCAGACTGTGTCGGCAGTGCACCGGGGCCAATGTGCCGATGTGTACAAAGGTGTTGATGGCGAGGGCCAAGTGGTGGGGATAAAAGTGGTGGATCTTGATTTCCAGCCGAAACCCCATGACTTCAGACAAGAGGTTCGTCTCCTACGGAAGCTTCGCCATCCGAACATCGCCCAATTCTTGGATACCTATGCCAGCGGCGAAGACCAATGCCTCGTGATGCCCTTCTACGAACTCGACCTTTTGGCAGTCATGGCACACTACATGAAGAAAAAGACCAAATTCAACCTCGCCAATCCGGCAGAGAACACCATCATCCAGCAAAACCAGTTGCCTGTGGAGGACATCAAGGGTATAGTCCATGGGTTGGTAGCAGCCCTAAAATATGTGCACGACCAGAAGATAATCCACCGGGACATCAAGCCAGCAAATGTGTTCTTCAGGTCGTTGCAAGATCTCCAGCAGCCCGTTTTGGGCGACTTTGGCATCTCCTACGACAACAGCACCGAGAACACGACAGAGCCACGTGACACGAAGGTCACAGATGTGGGCACTGGTTTCTACAAGGCGCCGGAGCTCTGTTTTGGCGTGACGAACTACGAGTATGAGATCGACCTCTGGGCGCTAGGAATACTTCTTTCATACTTGTATTCTAGCGAGGGCCGCCCAGCAAACTATATCGCTAGCGGCGATAAAGAAGAGGCTGTCTTGAACGATTTTGTCCTCATCCAGGGAACCTTTGAAGCGTTTGGAACGCCGACCGTCTCGGACAAGAACAGCCCGCTCTTCTGGCCAGAGCTTGCTCGCAACGGACGGACGTTCACCGCATTTGAATTCAAGCGCCATCCGCGAAAGGCAGAGTGCTCGCTATTACCGAGGTGCCGTGACTCCGAGATTCAGGCGCTCTTCGCGCGCTTGACTCGTTACAGGGACCGCTCATTTTAGAGTAGGGACGCGGCAGGGCGGGCCCATGCGCGCAGAATCCTAACCAGGCCCTTCTGCCGTGCTGACGTGCTCCCCACCATGCATGTGCCGTTAAATCCTCCACGATCATGTACACTGGCGGTTTGCATAATCCGAGAATTTTCGGTCACAACCTTCTTTTTTTTACGTATCAAGGCATATCATCCCAGCAACCCTTCAAACACCCTCTTTCATTGCCCTTCTCCTCTGACCAGGAGCTTCTAGCATAAATCTACCGCCCATACACGCGCCCATGACCACGCTACTTAATAAGGCTTCGACCAAGCTTTCCACGAGCCTCAAGCCGGTGAACGCATCCAAGGCGGACATCGAGAACCAGAACTTCATAAGAAACATGGACTATGACGAGTTGGAGGCAAAGTTTCAGGTCCGCAAGTATGTTCCCAACTTCATACACAACTACGACTATTCGACGCCGCAGATCAAGTCCATGATTCAAGACAAGCCCATCTACGCCCAGGCCAATCGAAACGCTCGACGTACCAAGCCAAAGTGCACGAAGAAGCAGGTTGCCGAGTTCGACATTGTCACTGGCGAGTTGATCTCCTCAGAGCCCAAAGATTCGGCACCAAAAAAGTCTTCGAGAAGGGAACTATTGAATGAACAGAAAAACGAGAGAAAAGAGCTTCGAAGAGACCAGAAAGAAAAGCGGGCCGACTTGAAGAGGCAGATTAAAGGCTCCACAACTGAAAAAGAAGAGGCTAGAAGACTTTTGAAGGAGCATCGAGACCATCGAAAATCACATTCTCTTCAAAAAACTATCCACAACAAGGCACCAGCATTTAAGGGTGGCGCTAACAAAGAGTTTCCCGATGCGAGCAATTCTTTTCTGTTCAAGAATCCATTCGACTCCGGCCAAGCCACCCTAGTCGAAAGTGGTAGATTCCCTGACCACGGTGTTGAGAGAAAGAACAGCGACCTGTCGTCCCTTAAACATCGAAAAGGCTCGATCTCGTCGACGCTCAAAGGGCTCATGCTTCACAAGCGCCATGACGGTCTCAGAGAGTCGACCTCTTTGAGCCGTACTTTTTCCTACGACCAAACCAAGTCGAACATGACCAGCATTAGACATGCTGAGAAAGATCTGTTGAACTATAAAGACTCATCCTCCAGAAGAATGAGTGAAGTTACTCGTACGTATAATTTTTTTTTTGCCATTGTTTTGCTTTTTGTTATTGATTGCTTATTCTTGTTTACCAAGAGAGTCTGGATCTGAGAACACCTCGCTACATGCAGCCACGCATCCTAAAATATTCCCCTTTTCACCTACCGCTTCAGAAGGGGGCTGGTTTTAAAGGTTTGCGAATTGCTGCTACATTCCGAGTCTTGGATATGCACATCCGCGTCATGAGTCGCGGGGTGTGGGGTAATTATAGGATAACGCGCAGTTTTGCCAGTATGCATGATGATGAAAAAAATGCGTGAAAGCGGGGCCGTGATCCATACTCATTCGGTAAGCAACCATGAAGATACTAAATGGAAGTGTCTTTCGGTGCAACACTGCTGAGAACATTCATCCCCTGCTAGCACCATTTGGGCCATCGTGCAATATTGTCAATTTCCGTCCGAATACCCCTATTGCACTCCTCAGCCGCATATTTTCGACTTTGACGTATGATGCTCAGAAACTTCAAGAATTTTGCGTGCGTGGCTCAAGTTTCGTGCGTGACCTTGTCGCACGAAAGGCTTCCTTCGCGATCTCCACATTCGATATACTCAGGTTATTTTATTTGCCCTTCATCCTCCCAAGGCAATTTAGAATAAGAAACCCCACGTTCAGGCAATCAATAGGCACTTGAAACCGAAGGCCGGAAGACTCTGATCTTACAAAGTTGTCACTCTTTACAAGCAATTAAATCCACTTCGACGAGTCGAGTCTCCGAGGAAACATATTTATTGGAAATCAGGCAAAGCTTTTGTTGATCTTAATACTAACATGACTTCAATAGAAGTTGTAACTGAAAATGTGCATAATGGCCACACTGGAAACGCCGAATCGATTCAATACACCCAATCCCAGATGGTTGGACATGGGTCTTTTGGAGTTGTCTTCCAGACCCAATTATTACCAAGCAACGAAATCGCTGCCATCAAGAGGGTTCTCCAAGATAAACGCTTTAAAAACAGAGAACTCCAAATTATGAAAATGGTTCATCACAGAAACATTGTTGACTTAAAGTACTACTTTTATACAAACAACGGCAAAAATGAGTTGTATCTCAACTTAATTTTGGAGTTCGTTCCAGAAACTCTATACAAAGCATCACACTATTATGTTTCCAAAAGGTTGTCAATGCCCGCATTAGAGGTGAAGTTATATACCTACCAAATGTTCAGAGCATTGAATTACATTCACACGCAGGGAATCTGTCACAGGGATATAAAGCCCCAGAATCTCTTGATTAACGCCGAGACTGGGGTCTTGAAGCTTTGTGATTTTGGTTCGGCAAAAAGATTGAAGGCCTCGGAGCCAAACGTCTCATACATTTGTTCTAGATACTATAGAGCCCCTGAGCTCATTTTCGGAGCAACTAATTACACAACCAAGATTGATGTGTGGTCTGCAGCCTGTGTTATGGCTGAGATGATTGTGGGTCAACCGTTGTTCCCTGGCGAGTCCGGAGTGGATCAGCTCGTGGAGATTATAAAGATTTTGGGAACTCCAACTAAAGAGCAAATCAAATGCATGAACCCCAATTACACGGAATACAAGTTTCCTCAAATCAAACCTATTCCGCTATCAAAAATCTTCAAGAAAATGTCAGCTGATTGCATCAACTTTTTGTCTCAGGTATTGGAGTACTCCCCAAATCAAAGAATATCATGTATTGAAGCCATGGCGGATGCGTACTTCGACGAGTTGAGGCAAGAATCGACTAAGTTGCCCAATTATAGAAAGTTGTTTAGCCAACAGTTTTACAACAATTCTTCCCATCACCCACATCAAAACAATGCCAATTATCAGTTATACTCGAACCAGCCTGATGTCAGAGACTTGCCGGAATTATTTGATTTCGATGACCGCGAGTTGTCTATGGATCCGTCATTAAATGCGAAATTGGTGCCGTCATTTGCTGCCGGCAGATTGAACATAACGAGAGGGACTTCGTTAAGTGACTTCGTACCAATGACGGAAGAAGAATTGTATGTTGATTCTGATTGATTACTTCACGAACAAATAAATGACTTACAGCTTTGTTTAGAATAATCAGGCCGGCATTCAGGTCGGAGTAAGATCTGAAGAACATAGGAAGAAGTCCATGGAAAACAGCGCCAATCTCATCAAGCTCACCAATACTATGCAAAACTATCGCGAAACGTTCATTTATTGAGGTGTAGATTTGACACCAGGGCATGATCGTGCCAATCATATCCTGGGTTTGTTGATTTTCTTGGTGTTATGTGGCCCAAGATCTGAAGCATCCGTTATCCCGGCTGGTGCCTTCGGTGCCTTCGTCCTTGTGAAAAGACGAGTAATTGGCAAAACAAACCACTTTGCAAACCAGGGCATGCCAAGTAAAGAGACAGCCAACCGAAGTGGGAACAAGCCTTTGACAATCACGTAAGCGTAGGCACCTTCTTTGATAAAGCGGTACTTTTCGCTTATCGAGACATCCGTGAAGTTCCAGCCCTTTAAGGTTTTATCGATGATCTTTGTTCCCTTTTCAATGGCCCAGGAGGGTAGGTCAAGGCTGGTCACCAGAAACCAGTCGGCATAGTTGTGCAAGACGTACCAAATCCCAACCAAAGGCACAATGGCCGTGATCTCATGGAGAATCACAAACGCGGTTACATGAGAAACAGGGGCTTTGATGAATCTTGTGGTGTAGGGGCGAAATATCCGGGGAATCCTTTTCAATATCGGATGCTGATCATATTCAGCCATTTGAGGTTTAGCCGTGGGGCCTCCGGCGGGGACCTGGGCCTGACCTCGGCGGAAGAGCGGCATCACATTAGTAGAGTGGAAGCATCTGACCCCCGCAACACGAGCCGGAGTGAAAGGTCTAGCCATCATTTCCACGGATAAGTTGCTCCTGTCGGTACGTTGGGTGTAATGTCGCACTTCACCAAGTGCAGCGCCAGTCAAGACCCTCATTATACCCTGGCCCTACTTCTGGGCAGAAGACTTCATTTCAGAGTTTCCCAGCCTACAGCCATAAACAATCGGGCCTAGTTGGTCCCAGGCAGCACCCCACAGAGAAAGTCCTTGCAATCTCCTCTTGTAGCATATCTCGACTGCACGCGGTGGGGCTCGTTTGTTGGTCCTCGGACCATCGCAAAATGTCGCGTTCGTCGTATAATGCAAATCTCGGTCGCGGCTTATAAAGCCAGAGTGTGCGCCGCCTACACGCATCACCTGTGTACCTCTTTTGTTTACCCTTTCAATAATGCAGTCAGTCTACATTGCTTCCACGTCTAGAACACCAATCGGCTCTTTCCAGGGATCGCTCGCCTCCTTGTCCTACCTGGACTTGGGGGCCAGCTGTGTGAAGGCCGCTTTGGAGAAAGTTCCGCAAATCAAACCGGAGATGGTGGATGAGATCATCTACGGAGGTGTCTTGCAGGCTAACGTTGGCCAGAACCCTGCCAGACAGGTTGCATTGAAGGCCGGACTTCCAGAAACCATCGTGTCCTCCACCATCAACAAGGTGTGCGCCTCCGGTATGAAGTCTGTTATCTTGGGCGCCCAGGCCATTCTTACGGGCTCTGCCGACATTGTTGTTACCGGCGGTGCCGAGTCCATGTCTAATGTTCCCTACTACATTCCTAGTGCCCGTAACGGTGCTAGATACGGTGACGCCACTCTCGTCGATGGGGTCCAAAAGGACGGATTGTTGGACGTCTACGATCAAAAGTTGATGGGTGTTGCAGCTGAAAAGTGTGCCAAGGAGCAAGAGATCTCCAGAGATGATCAGGACGAGTTTGCCAAAAACTCCTACCTCAAAGCGCAAAACGCACAAGCCGCAGGCAAGTTTGATGCCGAGATTGTGCCAATCACAATCAAGGGCTTCCGTGGCAAGCCCGATACTGTTGTCAGTCAGGATGACGAGCCATCGAAGTTCAACGAGTCTCGTCTCAAGTCTGCAAGAACAGCCTTCCAGTCCGAAAATGGAACAGTCACCGCCCCAAACGCTTCTAAGTTGAATGACGGAGGTGCTGCTCTTATTTTGGTCTCCGAAGCTAAGGTCAAGGAGTTGGGCTTGCACCCCGTGGCACGCATCACTGGTTGGGGTGAAGCCGAAAGAACCCCTATTGACTTCACCATCGCCCCTGCTTTGGCTCTTCCCAAGGCCTTGAAGCATGCCAAGGTTTCCTACGATGATATTGACTTCTACGAATTAAATGAGGCATTCTCCGTCGTTGGTTTGGCTAATGCCAAGCTTTGCAACTTGCCTCAAGAGAAGTTGAATGCCTATGGTGGTGCTGTGGCCTTGGGCCATCCTTTGGGCTGCTCTGGTGCGAGAATCATCGTCACTTTGCTCTCCGTTTTGTCTCAAGAGGGCGGAAAGCTTGGTGCTGCTGGTGTCTGCAACGGTGGTGGTGGCGCTTCCGCAATTGTCATTGAGAGACTCGACAAAGAAGCCAGATTGTGATTGGTTCCACGCAGATGAGAACAGCTGGAATCTACTATGCTTGCAATTATTTCAAGCCGCCATCAAGTTGATTGTTGGAATCCGTCGAGGATATATATCAGAATTAAAATATGATTGATTATGGAACCCGAATATCTCTCTTCTCCAACTGATGTAGAGTCCAGATCCAGGACTTTGCTGCATTGTCTAGGTTTCGAGCCACCTTCGAAGGATTTTTGGGGGTCGATTTTTCGTAATAGCACCCATTTTTTTCCCGTAGCGTGACGCCGGGGTCAAGGCAGCATTTGACAATAGCTTCGGCGCCTTTATCCGCAGTTATTCCGAAAAGCATTGCAAAGATTTGAAAAAGGCACCAGAATAAGCTACCAATTATCGGAAGCCTGGTCCAGTACGTGAAATTGTCCGTACTCATTACGATACCCGGTTGAACCGCAAGGCATAGAACCTTTGGGTTTCGAAGAGCTAGTATCTTCATGAGATGTATCCCGGCGGTCTTGGCTAAAGCGAACCTAAACCACGTGAAAACAATTGTGGGATAGTAGTTGAATGTAGAGTCAAGATTGGAGTAGCGAAAGATAAGCCGATGTGTCATTGAGGAAATGTAGACGATTCTTGGGGAGTCTTGAGTGTTTTCAAGGTCTGCCGACCGTTCCATCATAGGCAAGAGTTGGGTGGTGAGTAAAAATGGTGCAACGTAATTTGTTTGTAATTGGAGCTCGAACCCGTCTACCGTAACATTGTAGGGCAGTACCGTCACACCAGCATTGTTAATGAGCAAGTTCAAATGCTTTTCCAAGTTTTTGAGGTTGCTCACAGCTGTGAGTACCGAGGCCAAATTTGCAAGATCTACTTCAAGAAAATGGATCTCGCCCAAGTGTCTGATGTTGCTTTGGTCGGGCAGGTACTTCGATGTGATGCTTTGAGCCTCCCTATTGAGATCCTCTACCGATTTGACAAATCTTGTCCTGGATCGGCCTCCGACATAGACAATAAACCCATGAAGGTAAAGAGAGAGCACGGTGTAAAAGCCAATGCCAGAATTGCCCGCCGTTATCAAGGCGATGCGCCTGTCTTTCTTTGGATTGTAGTAGGGGAAACTATTAGCATCGAATCCCATGCTGAGTGAACTTAACCGCACTTGGGGCTGGTGCGAGGAGGCTCTTTGGTATTAATAAATAGATTGTACGATACTAGGACAGAGCCCAAATCTTGGATGAGTAAATGGGTGAGTCTAACAGGAGGTTACAGAGTTGAAAACTACTAGGGCAACGTGCGACTGGATTCCGTGAAAAACAGCATTACTTGGCGTGCGCGCAGGACCCTATCGAACACTAGGTGTTGTCATTGCAGACTAGCCTAGCATGTCTGTGTTGCTTGTATGAGATGTCTGCATTATTTGAATTGGAGAATTCTGTAGCGGCAATGGTGATGCTTTCAACGCTGAAGAGAAGTACCCATTCTAAGAAGCAGATGGTAGCAAACGACTCAAATATCCAACTGACTCAAAATGACTTGATTCAAAGCGGCGGGATCAAGATGGCCATTGTCAATCTCGATTGCATCTCCGCCATTTTTGAGAAGCTCTCCATCTGCTGGCACGTCCATAATCTCGTACTGGGATTTCACCATGTCCAGCTTCATAAAATGATTCTTTCTACTCTCGACACGCTTCATCAACAGATCGTAAGTCGTGTGCAAGAAGATGAATCTGAATTCAACGCCCTGTCCTTTTTCCTTGAGGTATTCCCTGTAAACCTTCTTCAACATTGAGCACGATGCAACACATACTCCGGACTTGTTCTGCGGGTCGTTTGCCAACGCCGATGCTTTCTCGCTTATGGCCTGGAGCCAGCCCCATCTGTCTTCGTCGGTCAAGGGCTGTCCGGATGACATTTTCTGTACATTTTCTTTGGGATGCATGTCATCTCCTTCAATGAACGGACAATTATAGTGCTGGGAAAGGAGCGTTGCTGTTGTGGTTTTTCCTGTGCCTGCAGGTCCTCCGACTATGATTACTGTGGGCATTCTCAAAAATGAAATCTTTCGTGTGTATGTGTGTATTTTTGGCAAAGGCCGTAGTTGTTCGTTACGTTTTTTTTTGGGGCTTTTATTGTGGATGCAGTGGGGGAAAAGTGGGGGCGGGGGCGCGTCTAAGATCCCCGCGAAATGGCCGCAAATCAAGTCCATCACTTGCCCTTCTTAGCAGAAACTTTTCGCAAGCAATTCAATTCTTCGCTGATTCGTTTCTCGATCATAGTCTTGATTTCAGTGGCACTCTCTCGGTCAATGAAAATCGTAGGCCAACGTTGCGCGAGCCACATAAAGACTAGAACAAGCTTGTGATTCCTTTCCAACTGCGACAAGATGGTCAATATTTCCTCAGGGGAATTGCTTTTTGAAGGAGAGTCCCCTATTGTCCGCAAGTTCAAAATGTTTAGGTCAAAGACAGACCTTGATTCCGCTTGCGAGACTGCTTTAAGAAGCTCGACGGTCTGCTCCAAAAGCTCTGGCTCTGCCTGCCTCAAGTTTATTGGTACCTGGGAAAGCTTAAGTTGGTCCTCGATAGTAAGATCTTGGGCAAGACGCCGGCTGCATATCAAAGATACGACGCTGAGATGATCCGATTCTCCAATCACGTAGTTTTTCATCTCTTTCTCATCAATGGACTCATAGAATGTCCGCACGGCTCCTAGCAAGGACTTTGGTCTGCGGAAGCTAGAAACATACCTAACCCAAAACAGGTTCGGTGGCCATATGTATGCCTGTTTGATGTCTGGTATGCTTTCTTTCATTTTTCTTTTAATGAAATTCAAGTCCCGGGCGTGGAACGCTGTTACAAAGCCCTCCGATTCACCCTCTTCTGTTGAGAATCTGCCAGCCCTGCCACCTATTTGACGAGTTGCGGATACACTCAAGTACTGTTTTTCCACGCCGTTGAATTTTTGGGTGGTCCAAAACACGACACGTCTTATCTTGAGGTTGAGTCCCATTCCGATGGCGTCGGAAGCCACTAAAATATCATACTTGCCATCGTTGAACTTGGATGCCTCTTGGGAGCGGATTTCCGGCGGGAGTGCTCCGTATATGACACCAACTTTGAGCTTGGTGGCGCTTTCGATCCTACACTTGAGCTCTAGGATCATTCGCTTGGAAAAGGCCACAACACAGTCACCTTTTTCAAGGTTCTTATAATGACCGACGGGATTCTTTAGTGTGGTGAGTTTTCCCAATCGGTTATAGCGCTTCACCTCGAGTTCGTCGCCAGTACTTTTCACTAGCTCTTCAATGAGAGGCACTGCACTCTCCTCCCCGCACAAGTGAATCTCTTTAGCCTGGACCCCAAGAACTGCACTGGTCCATGCAGCTCCTCGAGCAGGATCAGCAATCATTTGAATTTCATCGATGATGCAAATGTCCATTTTTTTGTGGAGCGGAATCATCTCGATGGTGCCGGACGATAGTTCCGACACATTTCCAAACGCATCGAGAGACGGAATTACCTCTTCCCCCGTAATTAGATTGCAGCTAAGCCCCTGACTCTGGAAACGCTCGTATATCTCCCTCGCCAAAAGGCGTAGCGGACCAGCATAGTATCCAGATCTGGCCTTTGCGAATGCCTGTAAGGAGTTGTAAGTCTTTCCGCTATTCGTTGGTCCAACATGCATAATGATTTTACGTTTCATTTTGCGAGCTTGCGGAAACCACTCGCCGGGTCTGGTCATATCCCAGTTCGTATCGGCTTTATCTGCGTCCTGACTGTCCGACATAGACGCCTCTAAGCAGTGTTGATGAAGCAACTCCTGGTACAATGAAGTGAGGGCCTCTGCTCGACTCTTTCCGTCATCTTCTAACACAGCAACCGGCTCTGATCCTCCAAGAATTGAGCAAGTAAGAGGGGCAACCTGATCCATTCTAGGCTTGATGTATTCTGTGGGTGGCAAAGCCCCCGTGCTGGGGGCCGCTTGCCTCAAGGATCTCCATATCCTGTTCTCAAAATCATCTATTAGACCACCTGTTTTTGCCAGAGGTGAATTTAGGCTCTCGTGTGGGTAGGAGAAATCCTTATGTAGTACTCGGTCCTTGAGCTCTGACAATGACTTAGCTGCTGCAGTCTCAATATCTTCAAGACGAAGCGTTGATCGAAGCCTCGAAGATGCTCTCTGTGGGCATAGTTGGAAAAATCTGCCTTTGAGGGGCCCTTTTAAAAGAAGGAGCATCAATGTGGCGTGTGGTCTGTTTTAGAATGGCTGTGATGAGCTGATGCGAATGCGACAAAAGCTCAGGTCTTGACTCCATACTTACTCAGAAATAGGATTTTTACAACGCAACAAGCATAGCAGCTTAAAATAATCTGGCCCTTTTGGTTTCATGGAAAGTAACCAACGGCATGATCTGACAGCACAGCCTGGCGTTGTCGAAAGCTTTTTTTATTATGCTACGAACAAGTATAGCCGCGCAGAGGTAATGGCGCATGACACCAAAAGAGCGTAACAAATGAATATGACATAGAGAACGGTCGCTAAGCACATTGTATGAAACCCCAAGTTGTGGCTTGCATAAGAAAAGCGGTATTTTTTTTTGCATTCATTTGTAGGTTCAGGTGCGATCCTAGTCGTCTAGAGGCACCTATTCTCAAAATAACGCGAGTGCACTTGGGTTGGAGAAATCACGAAACTCTTCTCTTTGAATACAAACTTCGCCTCCACAATCGAAGACTCTGAAGAGCTGATGTCAGCTTCCGCAGTTAGGATTCAAGAACAAAAACGAACAGCGCAGTTGGCGGAAGAATTCAATGCTTTTTATCAACAGATCACGCTGCCCAAAACCACGCATGTTGGAAACTATCGCATAATCGAGGAAATCGGTGAAGGAGCCTTTGGAAAGGTCTTTTTGGCTGAGCATGTTCTCCTAAATTCCCAAGTTGTTTTAAAATGTGGAAAGATAGACGATCCGAATATTGTGCGAGAGATATATTACCACAAGCAGCTTCGACATCGAAATATCGTGAAGTTGTTTGAAGTTGTCAAAACTGAGACTAAGCTATGGATTGCTCTAGAATACTGTCGGGGCTCTGAATTATTTTACTACATCTACGAGAAACGAAGCTTAGATACAGATTGTGCCCGTCATCTATTCAATCAGATAGTCGAGGGTATTCGCTACGTCCACTCTTTGAACCTCTCACATCGGGATTTGAAGTTGGAAAATATTTTGATGGCTGACCGGCAAAAAACCACAATTAAGCTAACTGACTTTGGTTTTGTTAGGGAATACAATCCCCTCAAGCGGACTCTTCTTTCCACCCTCTGCGGAACGGTAGCATACATGGCCCCAGAAGTTTTGTGTTGCACTAAATACTCAGGGTTTGCCGTGGACATATGGGCGATGGGTGTGATTTTATATGCCATGGTATATGGCCAATTGCCATTTGATGAAGACGACGAAATGAAAACCAAGGTTAAGATCATAAACGGAGAACCCAAATACAAAAGCAGTATTCATCCCGATGTGAATTCCCTTATCAAGCACATGCTCAACAAAGATCCATCCAAGAGGGCGACGCTATCGGAGATCCAAAACTCTAACTTCTTGATAAACTCGACTAATTTCAGTGCTCGAGTTCTGCGGCGCAACTCTTCGATTAATGACGCGGACTCTATTATGTCAATCAACCAATATCACAATACCAATCTGGTTCCATTTCAATCTAAGATGGAAAGGCATTTACTTAAAAAGCTCGAGAAAGCAAACATCGATATAGATTACATTCAGGCCTCGAAATTCAATGGACAAGACAACGTCTCAACGGCATTTTACGAACTCGCGTTGAACAGCGAGTTTGAATCAAAAAGAACACGCCATTTAAAAAAGAAGCGGTATTACGAAGCTAAGAAACATTTGAAAAACTCGAGAAAAAGAGTAAGAAGTGTTCTTTCCTTGTCGGACCAAAACCCAAATGGATCCCTTCCCCTTGAAAGAATTTTCTCCTCCCTTAGCGTTAATTCTAATAAGCAGGAGGCATCACCTTCTATGAATCCAAAAAGTGTCTCCACAGAAGAACCGAGAGCTCAATTCTCTGAACCACCTTCCCCGATTCCAAGACCCCTGCCGAATACACCCAGCGGTACAAGCGACTTGCCCAATACTCTGAGTCGGGCTGTTTCTTTTTCCACTAATGATGCCAGAAGTTTGGCTGAAAAAGATCTTCCTGATTACACATCTCGAACTAGGGGTAAGCAAATCTTTGATAAGCTCAGTTTCTGGAAAAAACTCAAACCAGTCAAAGCTACAAGCAGAAACAATATGCTATCAGCTACAAGCGCGTACAACTCTACGAGTAGTGTCTCATCAGCTGAAGATACAGGTGGTTTAGAGCTCAAGATACCCAGTGATCGACCAATTGATACTGGTAATCCCGATACAACGGGCGATCAAACTTCGCCCACTTTTGGAGGCGATGTGGTACAAGAAGCTCAAATAGATGCAAAATCTGTTGATGCCAACTTGCCTATGCGACACTACTCGAACAGTGATGTACAAACGGCCACCAGAATGTCTTCCGTCAGCAATGACAGCTACAGTCGTCGGCAGAGACCCGAGTCTGTAGTTTCTCAGATGAGCCTGTATAGCCAAGCCAGTCATCTATACAACATGTCTGAATACGAATATGATCTCATGGATGGCTCCGATGACGAGCTTTTCGAGGATGATACCTACAACTCCTCCGTCAACAATTCTCAGCAAGATCTCCATCGCCGGTCACTGATGTATACGACTCAATCGATGAAGCTACGTCGGCCCCCTAACGTCAGGTCTCATTCTGATACACTGATTATCACCTCAAGCACTGGTGCAACCAAGAAGAAGCCTAGCCTTTCGCACTTCTCGTCCAACTCGTCTTCCGAAAGTACCAATCTTATGAGACATGGGGACCGCTCGGATGATGGTACTACCAACTTAACTGCCCCATCACGTCTGATTTCCCCAAGACTAAAATCACATACCACACTGAGCTCTAAGCTTCGGGGAAACAAGCCCAATCACTCCCCAAAAAATTCAAATGGTACTCAGCTTTTTAATCCGTCTCCGATCTACTCTACGAATACGGCCGCAGTCATTGGTAGGAGTCACTCGCCTCCTGTGGGACGAAAATTGCTCAAGCCAATTACAGTTCCAGGTTTAGCCTCCAGTATGGCCTCTTCTAAAGCCAAATCTGCGCCACAAGGCTCGAAGTTCGCGTCGAATTTAGCAAAAGGCTTCTTCAAACCCTCAGACAGTGAGCAGAACGGCCGCAAGTCGGAGGCCAATGGGGCCGCAGCACCCGGTGTGTTTGAACTCATAAATGAGGAAGAGGAGGAAGAGGAGTATTTAAGGTCTATTAGTCCAAAAACCTAAGCGCCTGTGAGGCAAGTATAAACGTAATTTGCATCCATTACCTGAGTCGCAGCGAGCGAGTGGGCCGCACACGTGATATCTTGAAAACTTTTCTCAACGAGAATGCAGGTTCAAGTGTATTCCGAGAAGAGAGGAACACTAATCCGAGTTCACGTCATCAACCAGATATAATGGCCTCCGTAATTGTCGTCGAGAACGACTTGAAAGATTCCATCAATGAATACAGCCAAATTATAGACGCGGCCCAGAGCAACTCTGACTTCTCTAGCTCTTTGACCGATCTTGTTGGTGAAGAAATCTCCGACAAGCATGAACTTGCAAACAGACTCTTGTCGGCATCCACGAAGGATGTCTTATCCTCCTTGAGCAACAAAGAATTTGAGCCGGCTTTCTATCTTTTGGTTTACCTCATAAGCGAACTCGAGAAGCTCACAATAGACCAGGTTTTATCCAAGGATTCCAAGGTTTTCAATCTTTTGATGGCATGTACCCCTACAGAGCAACCATCATTGAGAGACAGAAGATCCCTCAAATCCACCACAATTTTGTCCGCCCTTAACACATTTTTCAACTTGTTGCCCCAAACTTCAAGCAACAGAATCCATGTCATCGAGGCAATTTTGAAGATTGTCTCAGAAACCAAAATCAGTTTCAAATTGATTCAGAAACCAATCGGTAGCAACTTGGTTTGCTTCTTGCAGGCTGCTGGTGCCACCGAAAGCGCTGTCAGAAGCATCTTTTGGACATTCATCGCCTTAGATGAGGAATACACCATGGAGTCCTTGGAATTGATCAAGGTTTTCTCTGCTTCGTACCCATTGACGTTGAATGAATTGCACCAATTAATTGAATTTTCATTGGCCTCATCAGTTGTCGATGTGTCCTTTTTGGTGAACAATAATGTTGCCGCTGCCTTGAAGCAGAATGCATCGGATCCTCTTGTTCAAGTGTTTTCCGACTACACTAGCGGGGGTTTGATCACCTCTGTTCCAGCTCCGTTGGGTGACTCTGTGTTAGAAAAGTCTAAGATCTTGGCATTAGCCAAATACCTTGTCGACAATTCCGAAAGCCATAACAACACCTTCAAATACAAGGATATTCCCCAGTCCTTGGTCTCTTCATCTGCAGCATTCGAGAAGCTTTTAATCGATTCCATCAAGGCTGGTGTTATTGAGGGTAAATTGAATCAAGTGGATGAAACTTTCTACTTGGTCAGAGCCAACAGATTTATTTTAGCTGGCGACAACCAAAAGCTCGCTGAGGATTGGGCTACGATAAAGTCAACCCTCATGGAATGGAAATACTCCTTGGAGAACATCAATGAGATTGTGTTAAATGCAAAGGAAAACATTGTTAACAACAACAATACCAACTAGTCCCCGGATGTGAAACCAAGACTGCAAATACATCTGTAATGAATCAACATTAGTACGTGTCAAAACCTCTATAAATCAACATCTCACCGAATACATAAGACCATAGACATTAGTCGCGGACTCCATCCAAGACCGTGAGAAAGCCGCCCACTAGGTGCAATGAGCCACAAACAAAGGTTTGGATCTTTGAGCTCCCACTGTCTACCCCTCTAATGTAGTTCAAAGACGACTCAATGTCTGGAAAAATCTTAACGTTGGCTTGGTGCTTAGGGCCCTCGAGAGATTTCCACTTTGCTGAGAGCTCCTTTTGAATAACAAGTTTTTCAATGTCGTCTTTCAGGTTATTCATCGAAACTAAATCACTGTTATAGCTTCCATCTGACCACGTTATGTTCGTGGTGAATATCACATGATCAAACTCAATCGCTGAGTTATCTAACACTTTGTAAAGCTTCTCTAGTAAGTCTTTGGCGTTTTCACGACTTTGCTGATTAAAAAGAAGAATCTTCGGTGACGACTCTGCCGAGACCAGACTCTTGAACCATGAGGACGCAACAACGATAGACTCAAGGGTATGGGCTCCATCGATGTACCATTTGACTGATTCGAAGCCTTTAGCATTTTCGACAATTTGGCACCTACCATCCCATTGTGCTTTTTCTAGTCCACGCATAAATTCTGCAGGAAGGCCAGACATCTCAACTTTATGGCCCAAATGATTTAAGTGGATCTGGGCAGCTCTCGTGGCAATTGCAGCGTTAAGTCTTTGAAAGTCGCCTGCCAATCCAAGCTTCAAATTTTCGGGGATTATGTCCTGGCTTACGACGCTTAACGACGAAACCTGATTCTCTTCTGCAACTTCTCGGACTACATCCAAAGAGTGAGGATATTGTGTCTGTTCACCTACAAGAGCAGGGCATCCTTTTTTCAAGATGCCCGCCTTGTTCCAGGCTATGGATTCAATCGTTGACCCGAGCATGGCGGTGTGATCAATGCCGAGTGAAGTGATTGCTGCAACTGTGGGTCTCTGAATAATATTAGTCGAGTCATACTTGCCACCAACGCCGACCTCGTAGATTGCTGTATCAACACCTTCGGCCATAAAAATATGAAACGACAAAATGGTCAAGAACTTGAAATACATTGGTTTGACTGTTTCACACGGCTGTAAGGCAGGATATTGCTCTTTGTCACTGGTAGTATTTGAAAGCTTATCCCACACTTCGAAGAAGTATTTTGTGAACTTTGATTCTGTGATTGGAGAGCCATCTAACCTAATTCGCTCTCTGACAGACTTCAAGTGTGGAGAGGTGAAAAGACCAATCTTGTTGATGACCCCTTTTTTCTGGTACTGAGTCAAAATCGATTCTGCAAATGCGCATGTTGATCCTTTTCCTTTGGTTCCAGTGATGTGAATGTTATTCAATTTGTCGAAGTCCGATGGTTGGTAGCCTAGTCTACGAGTGTACTCGTAAACCTCGTTTAAGGAAATTTCACTTCTTTGCCTCGGAGACACCGACAGATTCTTGATGGCCTCAATCGTGGCGAAATTGGACTGAAGGCTATTCAAGAGAGAGATAGCATCTTTGTAGGTTCGGGCAGAACGCATCGAGTCCGAAGATGTTTCAGCTCGGTCCATATGAAATGAGTGATGTTAATATGATCTAAAAAAGCGCGTGCTAACTGATGCAAAGATTTCTAAGTCGTCCCTTCAGCCAAAGATCTCTAATTTTCGGGACCTATATTGTAATTAATGACCAGTTCAAGATTTTGCCTAATCGTCTTGTGAAAAGAATTTGGGCTGTTACTCTAATTAATTGGTTCGCCATCTTGGCCGTTGTTTCGCAATTGGGGCCAGATCAGTCAGAAATACTCTGAAGTCCAGGTCTCAAAGAGCTCTCGGGATCTCTACGCTTGCACAGAAAATGATAACAGATTTTTCAAAAACTACGATGTAGTCACTCTTGAGTGAAGAAATGCCACGCTTCATGCCAGCTTAAGTTTGGCGGTTTACTGACTTTACATCAATGTTCGGATAAACACCCGGAGAGGATGGCCGACTTTCCCATACTGGCTTTTTCGCACGTGATCAAAGGATGAGTCAACGATGCGAATGAACAACATCCCCTGAAGAACATTTCACAGACGAGACCCTCTTTCCTCCCAAACAGCTTAATCCCAAAACAAAAATTCAACATTTTTTGTTGGCTGCAACTATTTATTTTTTTTTCAACAAACTAGATCAGCTGCACGCAAGATGTTTCACTGAGAGTCTCGGTTTCGACCAGAAATTGTATCATAAGCTCCATATCCCATTTATTGTTTGCTAAGTATTCACAGAAAGAATCACGCATCTAATCAAGGGGTCGAGGAGTTCACTTCCGAAGAAATAAAAAACACGCCCACGTTTCCTTAAGCCAGAATAAGATCGCCTCTTCGAAGGTATCTTATGCTTCATTGATAGTGCATCTCATGTTGACTCTAAACGACGACTATCAGCCATCTAAAATTGTCCCTATCCACACCGAGCTAGAAACTGCTCCCGGAAACAAGCAAGTCATTCACACATTGTTTTCCCCAGGGCCCACAGTGAAGTATCAATCTTCGAACATATCGTGCCAAGGTAAAGCCTCCGTTCTGTCTCTGCGGAGCGATCTTGCGGGTGACGAAAAGCATTACCAAGCGGCCCCTCTAGATATTCCGCTTCTCGTTACAGATAACGAGGAAGCCGAATCCGACTCCGACAGTGTAATAAACTCGAACGCGTTGAAGGACGAATTTGCAGCGAAATCCGACTCTCATGCCTCTGCGGCTGATGAAGTGAAACGTTCGATTAAAGGCGAGGGAGTAGGGGAAGAATCACGTGGCGTTCACATTGATTGCGAGTTCGTCAGTGAATCTTCAAGGTCGCTTGATGCGCCATTCCAAGGGTTTACCACACCGTCCGCAGCGAGTGCTCAGGATGCAGTGAAAAGCGACCCTTCGTCGAAGGAATCCCAGAACGAAGAGCTTTACCTGACCGAGAGAAGCAAGGTGATGAAGATTATCGCCAAATACGTGGCAATGAAAATTACCAATTCATTCCCGCCTCCGTCCTCCCGAATTGCCAAGGTGGATGAATTGCCCCTAGATGAGTTTTTAATGATCTTGTCCAGCCGTTTACAATTGACGCTCTCTCTGTTTATGAAGGGCATCATTTACTTATTCAGGTACATGGACATCATTTATCTTCTTCGGTATTTCAATCAGTCGAACAATTTTGCAAATTACACCGACATGGGTTACGGACTCAAAAAGCTCATTATTGGATGCTACAGGCTCGTTCTCGCCAAGGAGAGGGTTACGAAAGACTGGAGCGGGATTACCGGTTTGAGTAATAAGGAGATTAATAGCATCGTAAAGACTCTAGTCGGCAGACTCAACGGTAAGTTGATGATCAAAGACGTGGAGCTTGTCAAGTTGCGGAGCGAGATGTTCAGATTCGTCAAAATGGTGACCAAGACTGTATAGTTGAATGAAATACCCCCATGTGGGAATACGGTGCCAGTACAGGCAAAAGAGAAATGGAAGCGCGCACCGCCCCGCCGTATCCGGCACATGTTAAAACCGGAGCAGCGGAAACGCGCGGAGTTCGCCCGCAAATGACTCATCGGCATTTCAGTATGCTGCGGCCCAATGTGAGTCAATAGATGCAGCCGACTACACTGGAGCAAGTGACCAGGAACTGTGGGCGGCATAAGAATTGCAGTAATTGAAAAAAATCACCGGCGAAAGAGCTCCAGCTAATATTACGTGGGCAACGATTGAATAGTATTAGGATAACACTCAAGTAAAATGTGGACAACGTTTGTCAACTGTATTCAATTCAGGTGCCTTCGTTGCTTGGGCGGTGCACGGTCATCTGACTAATCCGCGGCCAGCGAAAAAAGCGCTGGAGTGGCTCTTTCGCACCATTTGGGGTGCTAATATAGAAATGATGAGTCATACGACGGCAAAGCGCGGAGCGAAACCGGTGCGGGTGGCCGATAACAACTTATCAGTCATAAGCGGGCAATGATGCAGGAAGCGGAAGCTTTTATGGAGCAGGAGAAGCCAGAAAATTTTTCACAAGGAAAATATATAAGTAGGCGGCAAAGTGCTGGAAATTTTCAATCTTTTGTCACATAAACTTTTTGAACTTTTATTTCAAACAACATATCAAAAATGTCTTCGAATCCCTACGGTCCAAACCCCCACGACTACTTGTCTAACGTGAACAGCTTCGAGGTGATTGAGTCTACCTTGAGAGAGGGAGAGCAATTCGCCAACGCTTTCTTCAGCACTGAAAAGAAGATCGAGATCGCCAAGGCATTGGACGATTTCGGTGTCGACTACATTGAATTGACCTCTCCGGTGGCTTCTGAGCAATCCAGAAAGGACTGTGAAGCCATCTGCAAGCTCGGGTTGAAGGCCAAAATTTTGACTCACATTCGTTGTCACATGGACGACGCCAGAGTTGCAGTCGAAACCGGTGTTGACGGTGTTGATGTTGTTATTGGTACGTCCCAATTCTTGAGACAGTATTCTCACGGAAAGGACATGAACTACATCGCTGAGTCTGCTATCGAAGTGATTGAGTTTGTCAAGTCTAAGGGTATTGAAATCCGTTTCTCCTCTGAGGACTCTTTCAGATCCGACATCGTTGACTTGCTCAATATCTACAAGACCGTCTCTAAGATTGGAGTGAACAGAGTCGGAATCGCTGACACTGTCGGATGTGCCAATCCAAGACAAGTCTACGAGTTGGTCAAGACCTTGAAGTCTGTTGTCTCGTGCGACATCGAGTGCCACTTCCACAACGACACCGGTTGCGCAATCGCTAACGCATACACCGCCTTGGAGGCCGGTGCCAAGTTGATCGATACTTCAGTGTTGGGTATTGGTGAGAGAAACGGAATCACTCCTTTGGGCGCCTTGATGGCCAGAATGATCACGGCAGACAGAGACTACGTCTTGTCCAAATACAAGTTGCACAAGTTGAGAGACTTGGAGAACCTAGTCGCTGATGCTGTTCAGGTCAATGTGCCTTTCAACAACCCCATCACTGGATTCTGCGCCTTTACTCACAAGGCTGGTATTCACGCCAAGGCTATTTTGGCTAACCCATCCACTTACGAGATCTTAAACCCATCTGACTTCGGTTTGACTAGGTACATCCACTTTGCCAACAGATTGACCGGTTGGAACGCTATCAAGAGCAGAGTTGACCAATTGAACCTCAATTTGACCGACCAGCAATGTAAGGACGTCACTCACAAGATCAAGTTATTGGGTGATGTCAGACAGTTGAACATCGACGATGTCGACTCCATCATCAAGGACTTCCACCAAGAGGTGTCAACCCCAGGATTTGCCCCTGTCGGAGGAGCAGAGAACATCGAGGTTGCTTCTCTCGAAGAGCCAGCTGCCAAAAAACAAAAGTCTGAATAAGTTACCAGCCCTGGCTCACTTGATGGACTCTCTCATGACCACGAAAATCCTCCCGAGGCTTTACGTCACACTTAAAAATCTTCATGATAAAAGTTGCATTCTTGTCATCACTCGAGCAAAGCCAAGTGCGGTTTTGCTCAATTTTCATTTCATCACACGGGTACATACACAGTATTGTTCCCAATTCATATTTATAAATAAATACAGAGCCTACTGACAGTCCTTCTCGTATAAATACAGAGTGCGCCTTTAGAATTCACATGTGCGTAAGGTAAGTGTTGCAAGTCCGGAATTACCGATTTTACCCCGCGAAATCGCTGTTAAACCGGGCCCCACCGCGTATAAAAACCCGAAATTCTCAGGACCTCCAAAAGTGTGCAGAATTATTTGACTTCCTCATGACGATTCCCAAGACACAAACTGGGTTCGGGTTTCTCCGGGGCCTGAAACAGCTTAACCGTTTCGAAAACATACCTGTGCCTGAACCTGGCCCGGGCGAGGTTTTACTCAAGATCGAGGCTGCTGGCTTGTGTAGATCAGACCATCATATTCTTATATCTCAAAACCCCGCCTCTCCAGATAAAATGGTAATGGGGCATGAAATCTGCGGCAGTATTGCCAAAGCGGGCGAAGCTGTGAAGAATGATCCGAGATACCAGCCGGGAACTCGGTACACAATGCTCATTTCAAATGCCTGTGGAACCTGCTTGAAGTGTAGAGAAGGGAACGACAATCTCTGCACACAGAACCAAAATCAAGGGTACGGTATTACCATGGATGGTGGGTTCCAAGAATACTTACTAGTGTCGACTTTGCGGAACTTGATCCCAATTCCAGATGGTGTCAGCTTTGGGGCTGCTGCATCGGCCACAGATGCCATCTTGACACCTTATCACGCCATCGAAAAGGTCAAAGGCGTCATCACGCCAACGAGTAAGATCCTTGTTCTTGGAGCCGGTGGGTTGGGTCTCAATGCCATTCAGATCTTGAAAGCCTTCGGGTGCAAAATTGTTTGCGTTGACAAGAAGTCGGGTAATGGAGACCTCGCAAAGCGCTTCGGTGCCCACGAGTTCTACACGTCGTTCGATGACATCGAACATGCGGATGAATCTTTTGATGTGTCGTTTGACTTTGTGGGGAATCAAGACAGTGTTGACTGCTCGTGCGATTTTGTTGCAGGGGGCGGCAAGATTGTTATGATCGGCATGGGCAAGTCTCGCGTGGAGTTGCCCAACTTTGATCTTTCGAGAAGAGAGATTCAGGTCATCTACAATTTCGGTGGCAATTCAAGAGAACAGTGCGAAGTATTGCGTCTCATTGACGAGGGTCTCATTAACCCTGTGGTGGAATCCCGGCCCATGAGCGATTTGCAGAGCTACATGAAGAAGATGGAGAAAGGGGAGATAGTTGGCCGAGTCGTCTTCAAGCCGGTGGCAAAGCTATAATTGTAGGAAACAACTCCGATGAAAAGAGACTCAAGAGCCGAGACAGGCATCTGTAGTGCCACTGCTGCAACCAAGTCCGAGGTGCGGTTTCTGAATTCCCTTTTTGGGTGTGCACGTGAGCACTTGTTCAACCAGGCCAGGGTCCATGCAGCACAGAGCACTCGAAAAGAGATCCACGATTCTTTAAACAAGATGGCCAAAAAGGGGGGCGAGAACTCAAAGAAAGCCGCAGGAAACGCCAGAAAGGCGGACCAGGCAAACAAGAAGCGCGAGGCTAGTGCAGCTGCTCAAGAGCAAGCTGAAGCCAGCAAGTGGGAGGAGGGGTCAAAGAAGGGGAACTCCAAGAAAGAGGATGCCCAGTTCAAGAAGGAGGAGGCAGCAAGGAAAAAAGCAGAGAGAGATCTTCTTTTGAAAGCAGAGGAGGCCTCGATGCCTCTGAAGCCTCAAAGCAGTAAACAAAGAGGCGCGGCAAAAGTGGCCGCCAAGAGAACAGGTAAGATTGACGACTTCTTGGACTTCAATGGTGATGTTACCGAGTTGAGCGCATCTGGTCTCGACGACGCATTGGCAGCATTGGCTTTGACAGGTAAAGAGGGTGGTGTGGCAAATAAAGATATCGACAAGCACCCCGAAAGGCGGATGAAAGCCGCCTACGCCGCGTTCGAGGAACGGAGATTACCTGAGTTGAAGAAGGAACAGCCAGGATTGAGATTACAGCAGATGAAGAACATTCTTTTCAAGGAGTTCAAGAAGTCTGATGAGAATCCAATGAACCAGGATACCAATGTGAGCTACAATGCGACCCGAGAGGAGATAGACGGCAAGAAAGCTGCTGTGCGTGCTGAGAGAGAAAAGAGGTTTGCTTAATTCGAGCACCATGGCACACATATGGGCGCCTGTCCCTTGGCCGATGCTCGCATACTTTTGTGTCAGTGGAATCAAGGTTGGCTTTTTCCTTGAAGCTGAGTTGTTCACGAGGATTCGCCATCTCGCGAAGTCATGTGTGTTCCGGGTGACGTATTTAGTATTGATGTGCTTGACAACACAGCTGGGACCAGCGACGGCTCAAAGTGAGCTGTTTCATGAACGTGTTGCACACATTTCAAACTCAGACATCAACGAGACAAGATCGGTATATAGTGGAAAATGACGTTCTATGTTTAGAAGTGGCCGTGCCTCTGTTTCGTGCCTGTGATGTAGGAAAAATTACCAGAACAAAACTATTGGGTGCACTCCGATGAAGCGCGCAAATATATAAATCATTCGAATTCTCTCTCAATTGCTTGTACACACTAAATCTCAGAACTTCCTGCGAGACCAGAAGCCGAGAATTAAGCAAACTTACTGCTCCAATTCCAACGGCCGCCAAGCTCTGGATCGAGAAGATTGCATTTTCCAATATAAATTTTTGCATGGCAGCCAAACCACAACACAATATCCAACATGTCTAGATTAGATAGGCTTGTCGTGCTTTTAGAGACGGGATCAACTCCTTTTATTCGAAACACTGCTGCCGACCAACTTTCAGATTTGGCGAAGGGCCACCCGGAAGACATCATATCTCTCTTAGGTCGAGTGTACCCTTTTCTCAAGTCTGATAAGTGGGAGACAAGAATCGCAGCCGCGAAAGCATTTGGTGGGATCGTCAGCCATGCCCCTAAATGGGATCCCAACTCGGACGAGACCATTGAGAAGGAGAAACAGCTTCAAAAAGTTGAGGATGCCTCGATCATAAAGACCGAGAACGAACCTAGTGTCAAGATAGAACAAGACGAAGAACTCCGTAAACTTGACGAGAGCCTTCTGTCACTAGTCACATTCGACTCTTGGAATCTACCAGAGCTTCTCAAGAGTGGCAAAAAGCTCCTTGCGTCCGGAGGCGCAGAATTCGAGAAAACGAAAGAACAGACCCTTAACTCCCTTCCCCTCATCGATAAAATAAAGAAGCATAAACTGGTCATTAAGACAGAGACCGATGAGTACTCGATTAAACAAGAAGAAACATCTACACCCATTGTTGATCATGCTCTTTCCGCTGAATCTAACAAGGAAGCATCATCGAAGTCACCTGCAGCAAGCGCCAGGTTGAAAGCGATGCAAAGGCGAAGAGCCAAAGTCAATGCGAAATCTTCGCTGTCAAAAATTGCTCCAGTTGACCTTTCACAATCCAGTCTTTCCAAAAAATTGGTGGTCAAAGACGAGATGACGGGAAGAGATGGTGAGGGGTCTCCTCATTTTGATGTTAGCTCACAACAAGGCGGCTCAAAATTAGTAGTCGAGACAAAAGCATCGGAGTTGTCGCCCCTTCTATCACAACAAGCCAAAGCTGCAGGTCTCATTTGGCAGTTTCAGGGCGTCTACGAGCTTTTGTTGAGTGACTTATTTGCAGAAAACTGGGAAATCAGACATGGTTCAGCTTTGGGACTTAGGGAATTAGTGAGGCTTCAGGGCGATGGTGCAGGGCGGGTCATGAATAAATCCAAGGAAGAAAACCATAGAAACAATCAAGCAACGCTCGAAGACTTGGCCGTACGCTTATGTACGCTATTTGCTTTGGACAGATTTGCTGATTACGTGAATGATACAGTCGTTGCACCAGTTCGCGAGTCTGGCGCTCAGACACTCGCTGCGTTATTAATACACCTTGATATCGATTTGACTTTGCAAACGTTCCAGTCTCTCAACAAATTGGTTTGTCAGCTGCAGCCTAGTGACCCTGATGCCCCTAAATTTTGGGAAGCGAAACACGGGGGAATGTTAGGCGTCCGATACTTCGTCAGTGTGCGCACAGATGTTCTTTTATCGCATCCAGAACTCCTAGATTCTGTTGTGTCCATGGTGTTGCATTGCTTGAAGGAAAGCGAAGATGACGTGCAGTCGGTTGCTGCTTTGACTCTAGCACCGATTGCTAACGAATTCGTCAAAACACGGACAGAAATTGTTCGGACTTTACTCGAGGTAGTCTGGGACTGCTTATCCAGCTTTGAAGATGACTTGTCAGCTTCCATCGGCTCAGTCATGGACTTGCTCCTGAAGTTATGCACACACAACACTGTTATACAAATTATGCAATCCAAGGAATTTCAAAGCTCGTCTGACTCGTTCGAGGCGCTTGTCCCCAAATTGTTTCCGTTTTTGAGACACTCAATAACAAATGTGAGAAAAGCCACACTCAAGACTATTCTTGAGTTTTTGCACATTAAAGATCCAAAAACTAAAACTTGGATATCTTCCAAGGCCATGAGGTTGATATTTCAAAATATTCTAGTCGAACAAAATCTAGAAGTGCGCAATCTCTCCGAAGAAGTTTTCAACAAATTGATAGATGAAGTACAGACCAACGAAAATTTACCGACAATAGATGAGTATTTCACTTCCCATTTGTCACCTTCATTAAACCTTCTAATGACACCGATTGGAATCGCGAGACACAATTATCAGATGAACCCGAAATTGATTATGAAACCGTCTGGTGCTACTTTTGACAGATCTGATGTCAAATGGGAATCGAAAGATGAACTTGAAACATCCTCAGAAGGGTCAGCCCAAGAACTATCTTCCAAGCGTGGCCGTAAAAGGAAATTGGAATCAAAACCTGTTTCTATGTCATCAGAGGATCTTAAAATTAATATAGATTCGCCAATTCACAATGGTGATGTGATGTTTGTTGGCTTCGAGACTTTTGTGGGAACAAGAGTTTCAGCGGCTAAAGCTTTAGGAAAAGTCATTTCATTTATTCTGAACACGGACACGCAAAAGCGGACATTCGATACACTCAAAGCCAATCTTCTGTCGCCTCATTCAACTCCTCGTCTTCTCACTGCGATCATAATTGAGGAATATGCTAATTCTTGCAAGGTATCAAATAAAGAAATTCCTTCCGTGATTGCCGAAGAACTATCCGCATTGCTATTGGATTCATTGAATAGTCCTGACACGCTCCTTTATTTCAGAGAGCTTGTTCCCACGTTAAAGAGTGTTAGAACTGCATGCCTTCAGCTTTTTGATGTCTTCTTGACGAAGGCCAGGTTGTCACCAAACAAAGTTCCCCAATTGCCCGTTATTGTACACGGAGAATCAGGTTCAGGCCCAGGTGCCTTTGGTTTTGAAAATGCTACAAAACTCATTGTTGACTCCTTTCCTAAATTGGTCAAATCTTTAGGTGCATCCCATCGAATTCTGGCCAATGGACCTCTTGAGGATTCAAAACACAGAATTTCTGTCGCCTTGGAAGCTGCTCAACAAGTATCATCACAACGTTCTACGAGCATCTTGGCGGCATATGCATCTGCTGTTTTATCATTGCAAGGGGTACCTAGCAAACTCAATCCAATAATAAAGTCTCTCATGGAGAGCATCAAGGTCGAGGAAGTCCCACTTCTTCAGCTTAGAACTGCAAAGTCCATATCAGTATTAATTGACCAGCTCAACAAGATTGGCAAGAAGGGCGCAGCAGACAAAATCCTCAAAAATTTATGTGCATTTATTTGTGTTGATACTGCCGAGGTTCCAGAGTTTATTCACAACTGCAAATTGGAAGACAATATTCTTTCTTTGCGCAAAGAAGAATTCAAGGTGGATCCGACTGACATAGCTGCACACGAAAGAGCGGTACACGAGGCTAAGATCAAACGAAGTGGTGCTCTTTTAGTCATGGATGAAATTTTAGGCTTGTACGGTGAACATTTGTTTGATACCCTTCCAAAATTCGCCGAAATTTTATTCGAACCTCTCAAAACTTTAGAAGGTATACAAGACAAGGTTTTGGATGATGAAAAGACCGGACAAAGCATAATCGACTCTTTGGGCGTCATAAGGGCCATTCTTCCTAAAATGAGCCCAGCGCTATTTGATAAAGTCTCGTCGAATCTAGACTATTTGCACCTGGGACTCAGAAACAAACTTTCAGTATTGCGGTACTCATCGGCGAAGTGCCTTAGCGCAATCTGTTCAGCAATGCCATCGAAGGCATTTCCCTTTCTTGTAAAGAAAATTCTTCCTATGATCAATAACTCGAGCAATAATAGGGATCGACAAGGTGCCATTGAGGCAATTTACCATGTGACAAGTACAATGGGCTCAGGAATTCTCCCATATATTGTCTTCTTGATTGTACCGGTCCTTGGCAGAATGAGTGATGCAGACCAGGATGTTCGTGTTTTGGCTAGCACAACATTTGCTTCAATCATTAAATTGGTTCCTCTTGAAGC